>CAUYQG010176445.1:0-50016 GCA_963574415.1 Tarsius wallacei | reverse complement strand
TGGTTTTTCGGTTCGCTCTTTTTTCAATTCCAAACAATTCACCTTAACACTCCCCCCCGGCCCCGGTCCCCCCCCCCCCCCCCCCCCCCGCCCCAGTTGTGCCTGAGATCACTCTCCAATAAGCCCTCTGCATGCAAATCTCCATCTTTGATCTATTTCTAGGGAACCTGACCTACTACTACAGTTGGTGCTAGAAGTGGTTCCTAGGAAACAGACTCTAAAATGGGATTTTGGAGCTGGATCACCCACCGGCCAGTTGGTAATGAGAACCCCATCACTGGTGGTGGGTGGAGGTACTAATAGCCCCTGACATGCTCTAGCAGCGCAATTGTTAAAACTTTTACTGGTGGTGAAGTGGGAAGGGATACTGGTGAAAGGGAACATACTGGTGGGTGTAGCCTCTCAGGCGTTTGAGAGGCTCAGAGGAGTAGTAATTATAAAGTCTATGGAATTAGATGATTGTTGCTGGAGACAAGTTTGGTATTGGAAAAAGACAATGAAATGCAGAAGGTGATTAATCACCAATTTAAGGTGCCATGTGAAAGCCAGAGGGCTTCCTTGCCATCAGATAAAGAGGCTTTTTCCTGCAGCTGGAGGGCAGAAAAAATAAAAAAAAGGTTTGGATCAGGAATGAATTGTAAGGGTAGCAGATTTCCAAAGAAAATTGAATTCTCGACCTAGCAAGTCAGCTATGCTTTGATTGGTCAAGGATTGGTTGGTGGCTCTGACACTTCAGACAGGGGCATGTGGAAGAATACCCCTGAATACCTTGAAACCCTAAGTTACCCTGAACCCTCTCCCCAGGCTTGAAGATGATTCAAGGGCTTCCATCTCGCAAGACGCCGTGCGTCTTGGTGCCCTCACTCCTCCGCTTCCTGTCCCAGCATTATCTTCCCCCTCCCCTTCCAGCCATCAGACCAATAGCTTGGCTAGATTGCAACATGACCCGGATGCTAAGGGGAGAAGCCTTGCAGAGCCCGAGCAGGGAATTTAACTTCATTTCTTTCTTGCATCATTGACAGGCTCGCCATCTCTAGTCTCCACCCTGCTGCTCTACCTTCCATATTGCTGTCAGAGGAATCCTAAAACAGCTATCTCACCCCGCCTCTGCCCTGCCTAGAACTCTTCAGCAACTCCCTACTGCCTCAGGAGAAAGTGGCCCTGTTGGTGCTAGGTGTTGCTTCATCTCTTATCCCCTTTTCTCCGTACTCTTTTTGTTCTTGTCATGCATATTCCCATGACAGTGCTTTTGCAGCTTCCTTTGCCTGGAACCTCTTTTCCCTTCCTCACTTTGCTGGCATTTTGCTGGCACATTCCAGTCTCAGTTCAAGGCTCATCCGAGCTCCTCTGGTGGAGACATGCATTCCCCTCCCAGTTCCCTCTTGGGGGTGCCTCCCAGCTGCATTCCTTCATAAGGACTGTTGCAGCCAGATAGCTACCTTGTCTGAGGTTTGCCCCCTCCCAGGAATAGCACCCAGCTAAAGCTAACTAAGGAGGGAACTCAAAGGACTGGCCCCAGAATTTCCTTCCCACCTTCAGAGCTTTTCATAGGATGGGCTGAGGTCATATTGCTGCTTACTTCTTTGTAGTGCCCCTCCCACCCTAATAAGCCTCAGGCCACTCTATTTCAAAGTCTTTTGCCAGAGAACCCAAACTGAAGCCTCTTTTAAGCTATTCTTAGATCTTTCTCTGGGCTCCCTTAGAACCATACATACATAGCTGATACCGTGAGGTTGGCAGTTTCTGTTGCTGTGTAACAAACTATCCCCAAACTTAGTGACTTAAAATAATGATAGAGTTTATTTTTCTCATGATTTTTCGGGTTGATTGACCTCAACGGGGCATTTCTGCACCCTTTGGTGTAGCTTAGTTCACTGCTGGAGCTGCATTCAGCTGGGAGCTCTGTTGTAACTGGAACGTCCAGGATAATCACTTGTCCGCCAGGGTATCTATCCATGTGGCCTCTGTAGTCTAGCTTGGGCTTTCTTACACTATGGTGTCTGGGATCCAAGTAGGAGAAAGTAGGAATGGCCATTTCTCTTAAGGCCTGGGCTTATAATGTCCGGACTATCACTTCTGCGACATTGCATTGGTGTGAAAGTAAGTCACAGGGTCTGCCAGATCCAAGAGGAGGGAAAATAGGCTCCACCTGCTGATGGGAGGAGTTTCATTTGTGTCTAGGGAAGGAGTGATTGAAGAGCATGGGAGACTGTCTACTGCAGCATATAACAGTCATTAAGTTGGGAGCTCCTTGAGGGGTGGGATTCAGTTATATTTTGAGTTTCCCTAGCCCAGGCACTTCCAGGATATGTCTGAGATTTCTGGTGGCACAGTGAGCTCCAGCCCCAATATTCCTCATACTGTGTTTGGTCCCCCTAGTGCCTGGGAAGGGGGTAGAGAGGTGGTGGAGCCAAGTCACAGGCTGTCAGCTGCCTCCATGGGGACATCTCTTTAATTTTCAAGATAGCACATCCAAATGCTGTCTGAGAGTCTATTTCTGGGCACAGACTCTGCCCCCTGGGGGCATGATCGGGGCACATTTTATCAGCCACATGGTTCACAGGGCCCCAGAACCAAACACAAACTTAATAATTAAAGCTTGTCTCTTCCCTCTCTTGTCATTGTACATTTAGAGCATGTGGAAGTCATTAGCGTTGTTTGTCAAATATTTCTGGCTATGCACCTGCTGAACACATGGAAGGATTGCACTTCTTGGCCCCCTTGTGGTTGGGTGAAGCCTTATGATTAATTTTGGCCAATGAGTTGTGAATGGCAGTGACTTGTGCCATGTATGGGCATTTAATTGCTGTGTGAAGCTCTCCAGAGCTGTCTCTCTTTCTGCCTTGAAAACTGGCAATGTTCGAGGTGGTGTCTGCTCCGTCAGTTGGTGAGGACACATGGAACAGGGCCCCAACCAACCCTTAATGCATAATTGGCATGATTAAAGAATAATATTTATTATTATTATTATTATTATTGAGTTGGAGTCTCACTCTGTTGCCCAGGCTGGAGTGCAGTGGCATGCTCGTAGCCACTGCAGCCTTGACCTGCTGGGCTCAGGTGATCCTTTCACCTCAGTCTTCCAAGTAGCACAAGCATGCACTATCACACCTGGCTAGTTCTTTTTTTTTTTTTTTTTTGAGAAAGCAAGATTTATTGAGAGGACAGAAAAGCTCCCACAGTGGGAGGGGACCTGAGGGGGTTGCCCAGCTAATTTTTTGATTTATTCTAGAGATGAGGACCCGCCAAGTTGCCCAGGCTGGTCTGGAATGTCTGGACTCAGGCAATCTTCTCACCTCAGCCTCCCAAAATGCTGGGATTATAGGTGTGAGCCACTAAGATTAGGGGTCATTTGTTATGGTAGCATGACTGAGCCAATCCTGGTTGCTACAAAGGTCCCAGCCTGACCAGGTATGGTGGTTTGTGCCTGTAATCCCAGCACTCGAGGAGGCGAAGGTGCAGGAGGATTGCTTGAGGCCAGGAGTTTAAGACTAGCCTGGGCAACTTAATTAGACCCTGTCTATACAAAAAATTTAAAAATGTGCTGGGTGTGGTGGCATACATCTGTAATCCTAGTTACTCAGGAGGCTGAGGCGGGAGGACCGCTTGAGCCCAGGAGTTGGAGGATGCAGTGAGCTATGGGTACACCACTGCTTCAGCCCAATGACAGAGTAAGAGTCTGTCTCAGAAAACAAAAAGCAAGCAAAAAACTTCCAAAAAAACAACGGTGCAGGCTGGACCCAAACTGAGCTCATCTTAGCATTCAGGTGGATCTGGAATGGCATGGGGGCGGGGCTTTGGGAGAAAGATTTCACCTACAGGGAAGGAATAGAGGCTGCAGTAGATGTTGGAGTGTGAGTCCAACACACAACCCAACTAATATAAGCAACTAATATACTAATATGTGTTAGAGTTGTAAAGGCTTAATATTAACATGGAATGAAACAACTATTCAGTAAAGTGGGAGCACTCCATACATTCCTACCCCTCCTCCTATATGTACTCTCCCCCCTCCCCCTCAACTCCCCCCATTCACTGCTGGGGATTTGAATAGTTGTCTTAAAGGCAGAGTGATTTGAATGCCCAGACATTTGCATATGGGCTTTCCTTCTGTTGCTTTCTTTATTCTAGTTCAGTGGCTCTCTAACTTTAGTGTGCCTAAAAATTTCTGTTCATGGCTGTATAAACAAACCCATGTATACTGTACTTTAGGAGTGGTTTAAGCGTTTTTCATGGGTACTTTTGACTATATGCAGTTCTTGTCTTCTGCACAGACTTCGGAATCTAACCCCCGTGTAAAATGAGATTTCATTGTTCAAAACCAAAAGAACCCTGCAAATTTTATGTGACACTGAGAGCACACGATGTCAGCAGCAGCTACTCTTAGTCCATTACCCACCCATCCCCCAAGTCCTGTTGATTTACACCCACGGTCCAAGCCTCCACCATCTCTTTCCTGGATTACTGTGAAGGGCTCCCAACTCGTCCTTTTGCTTCAATTCTTGTTCCCTCTAATCCTTTGTCCATTCCACAGCCACAGTGACCCTTTCCAAACATCAATCTGGTCACATAACTTCCCCTGTCTAAATCTCTTCACTGGCTTCCCATTGCTCTTACCAAGAAGACGGACATCTTTAACATGTTCCTAAGACCACAGGAAGAACCTGACCTTGCCTGCCTCTTGAGGTTCATTTCACGGCAGTCTCCCCTTTGGCCTTCTCCTACACCGATATGTTCCTGTCCCTCTGCCCCCATTACAGAACCTTGGCACCTGTTATACCATCTGCTCGAATGTTCTTCCTCCACCCTCTCCTTTTTGCCTGGTTAACTCCTATACATGCTTCAGATGTCGGTTCAAATGTTACATCCTCAGAGAAGTATTTAAGCCAGCCTATTCCTTATTTGCTCTCATAGAATGTGTTGCTTTCCTTCAGAATATTTATGTCAGTTTGTAATTATACACTAATTTGTTTGATTATCTGATGAACACTGTTTCTCCCACTAGAATGTAAGCTCTTGGAGAGCAGGGGCCGTGACTTCCTTGTTACTCTTGTATTCCCAGCACACGCAATACATATTTGCTGCATGAATGACTGAATAATACCAATAATAGCTTGGTGGCAGTGATAGTGGCTGTGGCACTGATCTCAGCAATGGCATATCCTTTTCTATTTATTTTGGCTATTATTTGCTCTAATTCTTACCTCTAGCTTCTGTGACCTGGGAAATAGGAATTATCTCCAGATGCAAAAACCAAGACCCCCAAGAGTAGATTCAACTCAGGGTTAGTGAGCAGATGAGTCAGGTCAAGAATCGATTCTCCAGGTGGTAGGTGTAGAGCTCTTTCTCAGATACCATACTACTTCCTGGACCGTACTCTGACAAATAGAATGTCTCCACTGTGGATGGTTTGTGGGGTAGAGTAGAGAGAGAAAAGAGACATCTTTTATAAGCAGTCTTTATACCTCTCTTCCTCATTTTTTTCATCTTTCCCATCTTTTTCCTTCCCCTTTGAGTCAAAAATCATCTTTTTGGAAGAAGGTGAGTATGGGCGAGGCTTTTGAAATGAAATGCTTATGAGAGAATAAAAAGAAACTGGGTTGAGAAAGCCTAGCCCAACCCATGGGGTCACTGAGGATCCACATGTGAGATTAAGGTTGAAGAACTCAGACTTTGGGAAATATATTAATGTTGATTATTGTTTGCCTTGTTGGGTCTTTAGGGTCTGATCACACTTCTGTGGGTGAGGGGGTAAGACTTTTTTTGGAAGGGACTGGCATTCCCAATTTCAATCATCCTGGGAAGAGATTAATCCTGGAGCAGAAAATGAGAAAGCATGAGGTAGAATTTAGCCTGGGGGACATGTTCTTCCTCTTTCTGGAACCTTGGATTAGCTTGTTCTGGATTCTGAGGCACAGAGATAACTAGAGTTAATTATTTTGATTAGTTGAGTTCATTTTATTAGTCAAGTTAATTATATTAGTTAAGATAAGGCTAGCTGCTTAACAGATGAATCTTTAGCATCTTAGTATCTTAACAGAATAAAAGTTTATTTCTTGCTTACAAAATAGATGTCCTGATAAGTGGTGACTTTCTTCCAAGTGACAATTAGGTACCCAGTTTCCTCTCACTTTGTGGTTCTTCCATCTTTAACATGTGACTCTCAAAGTCACCACAGAAGCAGAAAAACTAACTTGGGTCAGGTCTTAGCATAGCTTGAATAGGGAACTACAGCCCCTGCTCCTGGAGGAAGTAGCTTATTAACCAAATGAACTACAAGAACTGCCAAAATGTACCAGTAGGAACCAGGGGGACATATGTAGAGGTGGATCCCCAAGGTTTCAGAGTGGGGTGGGTTTGGGGGTGGAAATATAATTATAGATCAGGGAGTGTTTATTGATATAGGACACTTTCCTGGGAGTCAGGATTTAATGTCTGGTAAAAGCACTCAAGTCAGTGCTAAGATGCTGCTGAGATGTCTCTGTGAAGCTTGGACCTGCAGTAAATTAGACTGAGATGCCAGAATTGCTGGTAGACTATGGAGGGAGGAATCAGAAGATTTAGAGATGTGGTGTCAGACTAAGACACCTGCTGATTATGTTTTCTAGAAGGATCCAGAGAACACTCTCTTCACTAGAACAATAAGGAACGCACTAGTAAGGGGTATACAACACCTAACTGAGGAGCTTAATAGTGGCTATATTCTGTAGGTAAATGTTAACGATAGGAGATACTGCCATGAAAGTGAGCTTCCTGATTACAATGGGAATGATGGAATTTTAGAATAGTAGAGGCCGGGTGCCAGCAGGAAACTGACAGAGGAAAGGTGGACTTGCTCACCACATCAAGCAGCAGAATCAGATGGAAACTCGGGGTCTTGACCCAAAGGATCTGTGTTGATAGCTAGTTCATGTTTCTAGAAACATAGTCCATGTTTCTAGAAGCTTAGATAGCACATGGGCAGCCAACAAGGGCATTGCTTGGCTTGTATAATCAAAAAAGATCAAGGACAGGTGGACAAAAAAGATCACGGCTAGTAACAGTTTTCATGATAGAAAATAATATTCACCCATTTTCTGGAACTGAGTCACTTTTTGGACTCAGTCTGTTGACTGAAGGGGAGGTCAAGTCCCCTTGTGGAAGGACTCTGCAATGCCACTTCAAGTATATACAATAAACACCTCCCCACTCCTTCTCCAGAGGGACCTATAGTTATTTATTAGAGTAACCATACGTTAGGGAAAGAGGAAACAATAAGATTTTTTCGAAGGCTGTTGGTTGTAGTCTGGGCTGGGAACCCCAAAGTTACCATAGTCCCATGTTAGAATTGAGCATATCGAGGGCAGGTGAGCTTAACTCTGTCTCACAGTGGGTTCAATGGACCCTATATGCTGACTCTTTGTTCATTTTCCTGATTTCTGAGTATGTAATTAGAGTGGCTATACTTAGTAGTTGCCAAAACGTTCACACTGGTTCTTTGACCATTATGGTGAGAAGCTCAAGTTGAGGTATTTAAAAATGCTTTCTAACTCCTTGGCCAAGATATTAAATCCAAAGCAATTCTGTATCTGAGGTAGCATTATAGAAATTAGTGTTGACATCAAGGGCTTAAAATATTTACAGGTTGGTTTTCTTCATCATATTACCATTCAATTTATTGGTGGGGCCCCTAAAAAAATCCAGATTGGTCAAAGATAATGACAGTGAACTGCCAAAACAAGTGGTAGCCCCCATTATAGCTGCTATGCTGGATATGGTATCTTTACTAGAACAGATCAACATAGCCTCCAGCACTTGATATACAGTATTTGATCTTTTCAATTCACAACAGAAAAAAGGATTAGAAGCAGTTTGTATTCACATGGGAAGGATAGCAATATATATTCACTGTCTTGCCTGAAGGCTATGTTGATTTTCTTGCTTTTTGTCACAATATAGTCTAAAGGGACTCTGATTGTCTTGACATTCCAAAAATATCATGCTGGTCCACTATACTGATGGCATCATCTTCATAGAATCCAATGAACAGGAAGTGGCAAGTACTTGGATGTCCTAAGAGACATGTATGTCAAGAGGTGGTAGATAAACCTTACAAATATTGAGCAGTTAATGCACTGATGAAGCTTTTCGAGGTATTGCTCCTTGAATCACTCACCACTAAGAAAGAGGCATATTGCTTGATGGGTCTATTTGGAGTTTTGAGGCAGCAGATACCATATTTGGGAATAGTGTCCTAATCCATTTATTGAGTGGTCCAAGGGATTGCCAGTTTTAAATGGGTCCTAGATCAAAGGAGGGTTCAGCAGCAAGCCTGGACTGCAGGGCAACCTTCCCGATTTCTTGGATCACATGAGCTGGTAAGCCAATAATGTTAGAGGTATCTATAGTAGAGTCTGACCGGTTCTATTAGGAAAGTCACAGGGGAAATCCCTAGAGTTATGGAGCAAGGTGATGCCTTCTGTAGCAGAGAACTACTCAGTGCCTGCAAACCAGCTTCTGGAATGTTACTGAGCCCTACAGGGACTGAGCACCTGACCAAGAACCATTCGATGTATGGCTAGAGTCACTCACCATGACCTAGTATTAACATAACTAAGTCATAAGGTTGAGTAGCTACATCAGCAATTCATTGTATGAAGGAAATGGTACATTTGAGTCAGACGTGAACGGGTTCAGAGGCTCAGGTAAGTAGGTGCATAGGTGATTTATCACCTCTCTTTGTTGAACCAATGTTTTCTTCTTAGCTCAGATCTATCCCCTTGTCTGGAGATTCCCAGCTGATGGAGGAGGACGAATCCAGAGCTGGTTCACAGATTGGTCAGTTCAATATATTGGTGACCCTGAAGGACAGTGTGGAGAGGAAATCTTCAAGCAATATGGTTAGGTCATCGACTTTTAATGGAGGAAGAAGTGATCTGAGGTGAGTCTATACATGAAGTATTGGGTAATGGTAAATTTCTTGACTAATTGGTGAGGGGCCTGGAAGAAGCAAGACTAAAAGATCAGAGAAAAGGAGTTTGGGGCTAAGGGGCATGGATGACCCTACGGTAATGGACACAGAATTTTCATATTTTTGTGTCTCACGTTAATGCTCACTAGAAAGTATCCAGTGTAGAAAAGGCATTAGACAACCAGGGAACAAATAGACTTGTCCATCAGATGTTAGTTAGTCCTGGTTGTCCTATGCATGGTAGCAGAGGTGAAGACTCTGCATTGGCTCAACAACATGGGCTGCCTTTCACCAAGGTGAATCTAGCAAATGTAGCCTCTAAATGTATGATCTGTCAGCAGCAGAGATCAATGCTGAACTCTCAGTATGATACTGATCTCTGTGGAGAATGTCCAGCCATTTGGTGGCCACTGCCTCTGAAAGGGGCAGCAATTTGTCCTTACTGAGATTGACAAATACTCTGGATGTGGGTTTGTCTTCTCTGTCTGTGGTTTTTATGCCAGCACCACTATCTAGGTGCTTACAGAGTGTTTGATTTAGTGACATAGACTCCCACATAGTATGTCTTTAGATCAAGATCTCCCACTTTAAAGCAAAGAAGGTATGACAATGGACACATGGCATTGGGATACACTGGTCCTATTATATTTCAAGTCACCAGGAAGCTGATGCCCTGATAGAATTTTGTAATGGTCCCTTAAAAACTCAATTAAGGCAGAGTACAGTGGCTCACACCTGTAATCCTAGTACTTTGGAAGGCTGAGGCAGAAGGATCAATTGAGCCCAGGAGTTAGAGACCAACCTAGGCAACATAGAGAGACCTCATCTCTACAAAGAGTCAAAAATTAGTCAGGTATGGTGGTGCATGCCTGTAGTCCCAGCTATTTGGGAAGTTGAGGTGGAAAGATCACCTGAGCCCAGAAGGTCGAGGCAGTGATGCACCGTGATTGTACCTGGGCAACAGAGTGAGATCCTGACTCAAAACAAACAAACAAACAAATAAGCAAACTCCATTAAAGAGGTAGCTTGAGGAAAGTGACGCTTCCACATTCCCTACTTTACTTATGCTTCTTGGGAACTGTCTTCTGCACTCAAGCCCATTTCAGGTTCTGCTTTTGAGAGAACACAGTAAGACAGGAAAGTTTTACATTTTGTCTTAAAGGCAATGGAACTCATTGAAGGGTTTTAAGCAAGAGTGGTACATAATCAGATTTGCATTTTTAAGAGATTACTCAGGTGGCTGCGTGGAGAGTAGATTGGAGGGTCTGGAGTGGACTTAGGGAGTTCTGTTAGGAGGCAATTGTAGTAGTCTGGACAAGAGATGGTGGTGGTTTGGACTTGTATGATGGTGATGGTAGAGACGGACAGAGAAGTAGACAGACTCAAGATAGTTAGGGAACAGAATCAGTAGGGCAAGAATTCCCTTTATCCATTTCAGATCAGTTTGTTTGAAGCTGTGCCTTAGCGTGTACGCACATGTTTGTGCATTCCTTGTCTCCTCTAAGGCTGGTCAGTGGCTCTAGGACAAGCCCTGCTTAGATCTCTTACTGGCAGCTGTTTTCTGGGAGGAAAGGACTGTATGTGCAAATCAAAGAGCTTTATCATTGATTATTGAAGTAACATAATGCAGTGGGACCTTTCTAGCTTAGGCTAACAGACAGAGACTTTTCTCTCTTCACGAGAGGAAAGACTCGGTGTTCCAGCTGTTTGAGCTACCCAGAGTGGCACCTCTGCAAAACTCTTAGGCACCAAGCCTGTGGTGTTTAGTTGATTTTCACTGTAGTAAGGGAGGGTCAGGACTGATTTATGGAAACATGAGGCAGCCCTTAAGATTCCCAAAGATACTCACTTGGTAGGAGAGGTGCAAGGCAGTAGAATAGAAGAAAACTCTTCAAAAGACTGGATTTCCTGCTGTCAGTCAGCTGGGGGCTCCCAGGTATCAGAGACTGTATTGATATCAGGGTCTGGTCAAGCTGGATGTGTTTGGATTATGATGTTTATTAGTCCATGGATCTCTTTTGGCTGCCCAATACTCTCCCTAGAGCCTGGATTGCCCATGGCCTGCAAAATGTAATACCTAGAGGTGGTGACAGTGGTGTCCCAGAACGACCAGGCCTGGTGCTTGACCACCTATGTCTTAGTAGGGACTTAGTAAATGTGTGCTGGATTTCATGGGAGGTAGGGCAGATACTGATGACTTCCAGAATTCAGATTTGGGTGATTGGATGGTGGGATATTTAATTCAGTTTTGGAGACACTGAGGAACAACATCCAGGGAGTAATGTTCAATAGGCCATTGAATATATTTATATTTATAGTGTTTAACATAACGCCTAGCATGGTAGAAACTCAATAAATAATTATCCAACCATATTTATAAAACTCTTCTCCTAATTTCCCCCCAACCTCAGTGATGGACCAGGAGAATCATTGTTCCTTTCTGTTTGGGATAATTTAGTCTCTAGGTGAGGGATTGAGTTAGTTAAAGTTCAAGACTGATGAAGCATGTCTTTGGATAGTCTCCATGCTATACTTGACTTGTTGATGACTCCTTTGCATAGTCAAGGCCATGAGGACTCAGAGGTGGGAGATGAAGACACACAGCGTGCTGAGCTCCAACTTTTCTGAGTGGGGTAGATTAGGGGATGTGTGTGGCTTGAGGAAGGCAACTCCCTCCTTCCAGATGAGGATACTACTGTAATCTTTCTGATTGCAGAGATTATAAGTACAGGCTTTGGAGTTAGAAAACTTGGGTTCAAATCTTCACTCTACTGTTTCCTAGCTTTGTGGCCTTCAGACAAGTTATTTAACCTCCAAGCCTTATTTTTCATGTTTGTAAAATGGAGGTATTAGTATCATCTACCTCATAGTGCTGTTGTGAGAACTAAATGTGATAAAGTATAAAACATGTTCAATGTTTGGCATTCAATAAATGCTATTAATAATTCAATGATCAATAATACTAATAATTATTTTTATCTTTCAAGAACTATCATGTGCTTCTTATACTCCTAACCTATGAAACTGTGTCATTACTATTATTTGCATTTTATAGATGGAAAAAGGAAGCTTGGAGAGGTGAAAATGACTTTTCCCAGCCAAGAATATGGGGCAACTGAGCTAACTGGTCAAGTCTTCTGATCCCAAATCCCTATTTCATCTCATGGAAGGCTTAGGTAAAATTGAGTACGTTTATCTAGCCAAGTCCAATAACAATGCAAAAAGGTGAGATTCAAGTTCTAGGAGATAGGAGACACCTGCCAACACAGCCAGGGGGCGTGTGTGCCCCTGTGTGTGTGTGCCTGTGTGTGTGCATGCGCATGTGTTCATGTTGAAGGGTGAGGGCAAAATGATGGAACATCCCCCCTAATTCTTCAGGTCCTGGGATCCCCAACTCACAGAAAGGCATTTTAAAAACACCCTTCTGAGGTCATCCTTCCTAGATCTGTCTTTTGAAAAGTCCTATCCAACCAAGCTCAATTTAAATGAAAGAGAAAAACATTTCTTTTCCAGAGGTCTTTATATCCTGAATCAACTGAATAACTCAAGACCTGGGAGAAATCTTGGAATAGAATATCTAGTTCTGATTCTGCCACTTTATGACTCTGGACAATTTCCTTTCTCTCTCCGAGCCTCGGTTTCCCTGCCAGCATCAGACAGGGACTGCTGTAGCCTGACACTCCATAACTCAAGGTAGCACCCACATATTCTACCTTTGGGAGAAGGAGGGAGGGATTATGGGGCAGTGGCATCAATCTCCTTCCTGGGATGGCTCCTCTGAGCTCTATATTTCTTGCCTATAGTGACCGGGGAATTTTCCCCTATTGATTGCTTTCTGTAATCGAGCTTAACAAATAGAACTTCCCTCAAATGATTCTTCCAACTAAACTGATAGAAAGCTAACCTTGTTATATTTATTGACAGAACATTGAAATAAATATTATAGGTCTAGAGGGAATGTTTCAGCCCATTGATTTTTTTAAGGAAATAATAAATGGAGCCTATTCCCTTTGGCATATTATGCTGGGAATAATCTGAAAAAATGCTTAGCTTGTTCAACACAGAGCTTAGAAACCCTCTTTCCACTCCCGGTGGAGCAGGGACCTTTTGCATAAATCTGCTCTGGCTCAGACAATCAATTTTCAATTTTAATTATTTTCAAAACTCGTTTATTATTTGCTTGTTCTGTGAGTTGGGAGCTTTCTTTTTTAGTGAGTTTGCAGCCAGAGTGGGCAGACCTCTGGCCTGAATCTGGATGCATGGGATTTCTTAGCTCTACTCACCAGAGAGGAAAACTCATCATCCTTCTTTCCAGGGATATTTGTTCTAGAACAAGGTCTGCAAACTATGGCCCATGAGCCAAATCTAGCCCACCACCTGCCTTTGTAAATAAAGTTTTATTGGCAAACAGATACACCCATTTGTTTATACATTGTCTGTGGCTACTTTTTACTACAACGGCAGAGGTGAGTAGTTGCAGCAAAACCATAGGGTCTACAAAATCTAAAATACCTATGATGTGGTTCTTTGTAGAAAAAGTTTGCCCACTTCTGTTCTAGGGTTTTTTCTCTTTTGCCCTTCTAAATGAGGCCAGCCTGCTTTACCCACTAATTTGAGGGTCTCTTGGACCAAGTGGCTACTACAGTAATAGCATTAGCCAAAGCCTATGTAGTGCTCTTTCAGGTACCCAGAACTATTCTAGGGTGTTACACTCATTAATTATCATTTTATCTTCATTACAACACTATGAGGTAGGGTGATTGTTAGCTCTGTTTTTAAAAATGAAACTGAGGTACAAAAAAGTTAAGTAATTCACCCAAGTTCACATAGATAGAAAACAGCAGAGCTGGGATATAAATCCAGGCAGACTGGCTTCACATATGGTGTCAAAGGTGGCGGGTTTTCAAAGAAGGTCTAGGTCAAAGTTTTCAATGTACAGGTGGGGAAACTGAGGCCCAAAGAGCAGTCACATTGTTGGTGGTTGCTGGAAGTCAAATCCAGATAAGGATTCCAGGGCCGTGTCTTTCTGTTGTTCTGTTCAGCTTCTCTTTTTCAGAGCCATGCAGGGAAATTCAAAGACCTTTAAAGCAGATCCCTGCATCACCCCTATCCCCCAGCCCACCAAGACTTTGAAGGTCATATTATCTACTACATCAGTCATTACATATCTTTTTCATAGTCATTTCTTCTTGTACTCTCTCAAGTTGATGGAAGAATTTGGTACCTGGCTCAAGGGTTCCTTTTTGGGGGCAGTTTTTTTTTTTGAGTTGGCGTCTCACCCTGTTGCCCAGACTGGAGTGCAGTGGCCGCTCCCGGCCACTGCAGCCTTGACCTGCTGGGCTCCGGCGATCCTTCCGCCTCAGCCTTCCAAGTAGCTGGAACTATAGGCGCGCGCTACCACGCCCAGCTAATTTTTTCAATTTATTGTAGAGATGAGGTTTAGCCTGCCCAGGCGGGGGCAGTTTTAATATCCATTCATACCATAAACATTGCTATGTACCTAGAACACACTGCATTTAGTGATTTAAATGCATGGTCATTAGCAGTCCTTTGGGAAAGAAGTAAATCATGTTATAGATTGACATGCAATCAAAGGCTTGGGCCACATACGTACCAGTTTTTTTCAATTAGAGAAAAAAAAAACATTCTTTGATTCCTTGTCCATTCTGACTGTTCCCATATCTTTGACCTTACATTCACAGAAGGTCCTTCTGTTCTGAGACAGATTGATTGAATACATTTCTGTTTCATCATCGTGTCCATGTCCTTCTCTATTTGGTGTCTACCTAGAGCCCACCACTGAGACTGATCTAAGGAGGCCCGTCAGTGGTCCCCACATTGCAAAGGCAGTACTTCCCAGTTGGGCCTTCAGGCTCTCCTGCCTTTGAAACTGTTGACCAACCTCTTTTCCTTGAAAAGTTTGCTCCTTAGCAACACTCCTCCCGTCCTTTTCCCTCTCCAGACATGCCTTCTCAGGACCCCTTTTTTGGTCTGGTTACATTTTGGGTTGCATTTGAAGCCCCCCTTTAATGGCACTTAGGGTCAAGCCACAGCTCCAGTTATCTACCACTTATTCTGCTGTGAATCTCAACTGGCAGTCTAAATCTGTCTCCTGAGCTCCTAAATATGTATGCAACTGGACATCACCTAGAAGTCCCTCAGGTATTTCAAAATCAACTTTCCACCCTGGAATTCATTATTGTCCCCTTGTCATAAATTACCAAGATTGATGAGTTATTTCACCACCCACCAAGCTTTTCAAGCCTGAGGCTTCTGCTGGCTCATCTGCTCTTTAGAATTGGGCCTGTTGATTCTCGTTCTTAAAGAACTCTCACATTTATTCTCTCTGGTTCACTCTTGATTCAACTGTCTTAGTTTATACCCCTATCATCTCTCATCTGGGTAATTAATTAATTTAACAACTATTTATTGCATATTACTATGTACCACTCACTGGGGGAAACAGTATTGAACAAGACAGACATTGGCTCAACTCTCATGGGATCAGATTCTTCCTAGGTGGAGACCTTCAACAGACAAGAAAACATACTTACATATGATGATTTTAGATAGTGTTCATCCTGAAGAAAATAAGATTGGATGATGTGAGTGAAAGTGACCAGTGGTGAACTCCTTTAGATTGGGGGTCGGGAAGGGCTCTCTGAGGAGGTGCCGTTTGACCTGAGACCCAGATGACAAGAAGGAGCAGCCAGTCAAAGATGTGTGAGGAGACCTTGAGGTGGGAAAAACCTTGGCTAGGTTCAAGGAACAGAAAAAATACTGTTATATTAATATCTGGGGTACAGACCAGCAGAAATGCATTTCAAGAGGCAGGGAAAGGCCACAGTATATTGGACCTTGTAAGCCATGGTAGAGAGTTTAGATTTTACTCTGAAGGTGATAAGAAGTTTAGCTGCTGTGTTGAGAGTGGATTGGTTGCATGAGGTCAAGTGTGGAGGCAGGGAGACAGAGGTCATTGCAATTGTGTAGCTAGGATGAGGGAGGACAAGGAGGGATGTGGTGTGTCAGGATTTATTTTGGAGTTAGCACCATCAGGCTTGTGGATAGATCCAATGGTGCAGGGATGAGAGAAAGAGGAGGCAAGCCTGTCTTCTCAAGATGTAACCCTTCTCCCTCCCTGTGCCTTCTTCAAAGGGAAAAAGGAAGCCCCTGAATAAGAATTCCATCTGTTTGCCTTCCTGCTATGAAAACCTGGCACAGAAAGGGTCTGGGGGCCAAATTCTTCTTCCCTAGAGGCAGTCTGGCCTGGGGTTGAACCACTTGAGTAGACCCTATCATGAACTGAGCCATCAGGGAGGGGATTGAGTCACCCTCTCTTTGTACTGAGAGCCAAAATCCTCATCCCTGTTGCCCTGTTGTTAGCCAGGAGATGCTCTTACCATCTCAAAGGCTAAGAAGTCATATGATGTCCTCTAGGCTGGATCCTTCTCCAGCCTGGCTGAGCCCCAGATGCCTCCAGGCAGTGACAAGAGCAGTGGGCTTGAGATCAGGTAATCTAGGCATAAGTCCCAGATGGCCTACTTTTAAACTGCGTGACCTTGGATAACTCATTTCAACTCTCTGACCCTCACTGTCTTCATTGTAAATTGGGGCCAATTAATTCTATCTCACTGGGCTGTGGTTTATACCAAAATGTGGCAGGATAGAAAGGCCTGGCCTTGACTCCTGGCTCCATTTTGGACTTTGGAGATTTTGGGTTCCAGAGTCCCCCTCTCTGGTCTATTAGGAAGGATGAACTTGTGCCTCTGGAGGCTAAAGGCGAACAGAAGAAATTGGTTTTAGTTTTGTAGAAATAGGCAAATCTTCCACAGAAGAAGGTGGAAATGGATTGAGGAGGGCAGTTTTCCAGAATTCTCTAAATATTCCTTTTCCTGACTATGATACTCTGGAAACATTTAAGCCAACAGAAGGACATTATACTTCCATGTCCACCATCTAGCCATCTTTTTACCCTTAATGATTATCTTTAAAAAAAAATTTTACTTTAAATATGTGGGGCACAATTCAGGATTAGGTACACAAATGTTCATTATGCAGGTACCCTTGCTGATGAGGTGTGCCCTCCCTCCCCTAGCAGTTTCCCACTATTGCCAATCCTGACCCTGCCCTCCCCTGGCAGTTTCCCACTACTGCCAATGATTATCCTTAATGAGTGGACCAAAGGCAGTAATGTCTTCAGGGGCTAGGAAGGTAGTGAGTGAAGCCGGCCTTGTGGGGACTGTGGTCAGCATCAGAGTTCATGCTCCATCCGAAGGGAGTGAAGGGAGAGGGGACTAGCCACTGCTTAACTCCAGCTGAGGGTTGACATGTGGGCATTGTCAGGCATTCTGAGTTTTCAAGAGAAGTCTGAAATCTGGAGTTTTATGTTTAAAATCTGAATGTTAAATGTTGGCAGCTAAATCAATTTTGAAAAAAATATTAGTGTGGGTCAAACAAAGCTATAGGATGCATTTGGCCTGTGGGTGGCTAGTTCGTGACGCCTGATATAGACTCACAGAGGAATAGTTAGAGCCTAACAATAGCCAGCTAATGCTTAATACAAATACAAAACATTAGGAAACACCAACAACTTAGTGTTTATGTGCTCTGACCAGGAATACTTTGTTCACATCTGTAGATAATGGAAATGCTTATGACTTTTCATTTCCAGTAAATACTGAACACCATCCAGTGTCCCATTAACAGTAGTTAATCAGTGGATGCTTGAATACAAAGTATGACTATTCTCATATATATCATATTCCTTTATTTATTCATTCATTCAAAAAGATCTTATGATTACAGTGTAAGGCAACTCTAGCTCTGTGTCATGTTAAAAATTACCTATAATACTAGGCAGGATAAAATAAATGTTATAAACATTACAAGCAAAGGGCTATAGAAGTGAAGCAGAAAGATAATATTGATTATCTTTATTGGGGAAGGTTTCAGAGAGGAGGTGACATTTAACGTGAGCTTTGGAGGATGAGTGAGTGAAGTGGGGGGGAAGTACGTTTCAATTAGGATTCTTTTCTGCAAGCAACAGAACTAACTTGGCATAACTAGTTGTGATGGTTATTTTGATGTGTCGGCTTAACTGACCATGGGATACCCAGATATCTGATTCCACATTATTTCTGGGTGTGTCTTCTAGAGGAGATTAGCTTTTGAATTGGAGGACTGAGTAAAGCAGATCGCTCTCTCTCTACTCTGTTGAGGGCCTGAGTAGAACAAAAAGGCAGAGGAAGATTGAATTGGTTCGCTGTCTGGCTACCTGAGCTGAGTCATTGGTCTTCCCCTGCCCTTGGACCAGGACTTGTGTTGGTGCTCCTGGTTATCAGGCCTTTGGACTCAGTCTGGAATTTACATTCACTGGTTTTCCTGGGTCTCTAGCTTGCAGATGCCACATCGTGGGACTTCTCAGCCTCCGTACAACCCCAAATTAATACAGTACTCAACAGGAGCCTGGGAACTCACACCTGGGAAAGGCAAGGATTGAGAAAGCCTTGGAAGCCTGAGATTTGGCAAGCAGGAAGCTGAGAAACTGGTTTTCAGCAGAAGTAGGCTCTGCCACTGTCAAAATTAACCTCCAAATGACCGTGATCCTTGTGGCCCTTACTCAGAATTCAGCGTCCTGGCAGACTGTCACCGACTGACCAGTTTTAGGTCATGTCTTCCCCATTCCTCCCAGACAAATGAAGGCTGTGACCCTCTTTATGTGCATACTTGGTAATGAGCGGGCAGCAGACACAGGGATTACCCTCCTGCCATGATTCTGTGCAATGACGACTATTCCCCATGGGTGCTAATGAGGAGGGTGCCCTATTTCCTCAGACAGAACAGTTAGTTCTGAGATAGGGCAATGCAGGCCTTGAGAGCACGCCAGACTCTGCGGGGTGAGGAGATGTGGGGCAGAGACGGAGCTGGGAGGCCTTACTAACCTCGAGTTTCCACTGGAACCCACTGCCACACGTGTCTGCCTCTGAACCACACAAAAGCACATGCTACAGTCAGGAACACAGTGACTTTCTACTACTGCATATAGTACCTTGTTCCTGTTCCAGGTTTCATTCTTCCTCACCAATTGGAAAGAAATAAGGGCTTATTTCCTAAAGATAAGCACCTTTTAGGACCACTTATAAAAACAATGAACAAAACTGAAAAAAAATTAGTATTGGAAACAATCTAAATATGTAGTAATAAGAGATTGATTAAATAAAGTTCAGTACATACAATAGAATCAATCTGTTCAGATTGCAAAACAGTCTGGCTATTTCAATCCTATTTAGAAAATTATATAACATACATGCAGAGACCACACACACACACACACACACACACACACACACACACATATAACACAGAAAAATGACTGGAAGGATATACACCAAAATGCTCATAGTGATTGTCTCTGGGTAGTTGGATTCTGGGTGAATTTTATTTTCTTCTTTTTGTTTATTTTACCTTTCTATAGTTTCTATTATACAATAAACATCAGTTACTTTTTAATCAGAAAAGGCTATCTGGCCAGGCATGGTGGCTCATGCCTGTAATCCCAGCACTTTGGGAGGCTGAGGCAGGAGGATTGCTTGAGCCCAGGAGTTTGAAACCAGCCTGGGCAGCATAGTGAGACCTCATCTCTACAAAAAATAAAAAAATTAGCCGGGCATGGTGGTGTGTACTCAAAATAAATAAGTAAGTAAGCAGGTAAATAAAGAAATAAAACATGACCACAAATCCCCTCCTGGAATGTCATCCACTAAATTGGCTTACTGATTAGTAAAATAACAGATTTTTAAGGGAAAAAAAAGGAAAAGTTTATATTAGAAAAATAAATCTGGTGAGTACAATTGTGATTACAATTTGAATGGACTGCTCTTCTAATACCAGTCATGAAAATCAGCTGAGTGTATACTGAGTTATGTGTAACACAGGCCTTGAACAAAACCAAGAATATGGCCCAGAAATGGGATGAAAGACAGCTACATTGTCCCCAAATTGCCTTCTCCTCTCCCTGCCCCTACCAGGGACAGCCATCTGCTTGACAATTCCTCTTAGGGGGTGGGAAATGGGGTCACAGTTCCATCAACCCAAGGCCTGTGTCTTTGTCTTGCACAGTGATTTTGCTCATGAGATTTAGGACACTTTTACCATAATATTTATTCCATTTTATGACTTTGAATATAACACTAACTCCTAATAATCAATATTGATTTAACTATAATATCTTATTTATAGACACAGTCCTCTAGTTTGCATATGGTCTCAAACTGTAATGCAACAGAAATAAGCCACTCACTGCCCTGGCCCTGGGCCAGCAATGAAGGAAATGTCAGCCCCTGATGAATGGCTCTGAGGCCAAGACAGAGTTTGGGGTACTTATGCCTACTCCATCCTACCTCCTCCAAAATACCTGCTTCCTGCCAGCCAGAAAACCATAGAGCGATCCTGGGGCTGAGGATTTCTGTTCATTTCATGCAACATAATTTTCAGCCTTAAGGAGACACCTGGCCTCGGTGGAGGGCAGTTATAACCAGTAGAAATGCTAACAGAAATAGGACCCTCCGGGAAAGAGAAATAGTTAGAATACAAAGGCTGAGGCAGGGCTGGGAAAATAGAGACTTGCCCCCACCTTGCCCCAAATGGTCCTGACTAGATGATGTGGATTTCTAGCAATCTTATTACTGTTGCTGTAATTAGTGTTAAGAGGTATCCAAGCAGCAAGGCTGGCAGCTGCCTGTGGTAGGGGTGGCCACTGACCTGGCCACTGTGCCTGTGTGACTGAGGTCTATGAGGAAGGGTAGAAGGAGCCAGAATTGTTTAGCCTGAAGACTCAGACTGGTGAAGCTTGCCAAAGACTAAGAGGTTAAGGAGATGATCATCTCTTGTTTCCCATGGGTTGTGCCTTCCGGTGATCAGAATACAATGTCCACTGCTTAGAACATTCCCCCCTTCCTCTCGAAGTTTCTGGGAATTCCTATTCGTATTTGATGAGTGTGGTGGAGATTCGTTATTTAACTCCCTGTACCACCTCACTCTCTCCAAACACACATACACCAACATCCATTTACTCTTCTTCACAGACACTGCCAGAATCCACAAATGAAGTCTAAGGTCTACGCCTGACCAATCAAAGCATCTCTTGATTTTGATTGCCAATTGGTTCAAGGTGAGTCCCAGAACTTTTGGAGGAGCTTCTAAAAGAGTCTGATTCTTTCTTATCACAGTTGAACCTGAAAGGGTGTAGTAGCTGGAGCTGCTGTAGTCATCTTGTAATTATGTCGTGCTTGAGAAAAAAACCTACACAGAAGTTAACTGAGAGATACTTTGCAAGGGACACTTACTATTTCCTCCATACTCACAATTCTTTCTTAGGGATATCCTCCCACTCTTACCCCATACAGTACTAGGGAGCATGTTTTATTTTTATTTTATTTTTATTTATTTTATTTATTTTTTTTGAGTTGGAGTCTTACTCTGTCGCCCAGATTGGAGTGCAGTGGCCGCTCCCGGCCACTGCAGCCTCGACCTGCTGGGCCAAGGCAATCCTTCCGTCTCAGCCTTCCAAGTAGCTGGAACTAGAGGCGTGCTACCACACCCGGCTAATTTTTTGATTTATTGTAGAGATGAGGTCTCGCCAAGTTGCCCAGGCGGGTCTCGAACCCGTGGGCTCAGGCAATTTACTCACCTTGGCCTCCCAAAGTGCGGGATTACAGGCTGAGCCACCGAGCCCAGCCAGGGAACATGTTACGTTCATCCTTGATCACAAATGATTTTATCAGGGGTGAACACCTAACTCAACCTGACCAATTAGATTCTTTCTCCTAGGCATTTGGAACTGAGACACAGGGACTAAACCAGTAAGATGGTATTGGGCACTAGAACAAAATAGGCATGTAGAGTTAGGGCCAAAGTAGTTACTCCAGCTTGTCCATTCGCTCTTGGGACACACTCCCATCCACATGCACATCAGACTTATAGGGGAATACAGGGAAGCAGACATAATAATCATATTAATAATGTTTTGGGGCTGGGTTCGGTGGCTCAGCCTGTAATCCCAGCACTTTGGGAGGCTGAGGTGAGTGGATTGCCTGAGCCCATGGGATTGAGACCCACCCAGGCAACTTGGTGAGACCTTGTCTCTACAATTAAAAAAATAAAAAATTAGCTGGGCGTGGTAGCGCACGCTTGTAGTTCCAGCTACTTGGAAGGCTGAGGTGGAAGGATTGCTGGAGTCCAGCAGGTCGAGGCTGCGGTGACCGGGAGTGGCCACTGCACTCTAGTCTGGGCGACAGAGTGAGACTCCAACTCAAAAATAATAATAATAACAATAATGTTTTGGTTATCGCTCACTGGTAATAGACCAACCCAAAACGTAGTGACTTAAAACAACTTATTTTTATCTCTCATGGTTAATGTGGGTTGATGAGCCTTGTTTAGATGGTTCCCATTTGGGGTCTCATGCTGTTTCAATCAAAGTATGACTGGGTTGGTGTCATCTGAGAGCTCAGCTGGAATGGATGCCCAAGATGGCTCATGCATTGACTAACAATTGATGCTGACTAGCATTTGACATTGGCTATAAGTAGGGAACTCTGCTGGGACTCTTTCCAGAGTATATACAGGTGGCCTCTCTATGTGGTTTGAGCTTCTTACTGCATGGTAGCTGGGTTCTAAGTGGAAGTACCTAGTGTCTGAAGATGAGGGAAGCAAACATGTCAGCCTACTGAGTGGCTATGCTCAGTATCACTTCTACCCTATTCTGTTGGTCCAAGCAACCATAGGCCAGCCTAGAGTCAAGGAGTGGCAGTGTTACAGGGAGGAAAGAATTGATGGTGGCCATCTTAGTTATAAGCTAGTACAACTAACAATGATTTATAATAGTAACAACTACTACTGATTGTGCAAGACACTGTTCTAAGTGTTTTATACGTACCCTTTCCTTTAATCATTAGAATGATAGAATAATTCTATTATTATCCAAATTTTACAGTTGAGGACATCAAGGTATGGGGAGGATGAAATAAAGCATGAAGAATGTTTTAGTGTCAAGAAGCAGAACATCAAACTAAAAACGGTTTAAATGATGTTCCCATTTATTATCTCACTTAAGAAGGATATAAGAAGGTAGGGCAAATCCAGGAAAGGTGCAGTTTGTGTCTCAAAAATCTCATCAAATTTCTTCCCAGATGTCAGTCTGTTTGTGTTGCTATAAAAGAATTCCTGAGGCTAGGTAATTTATAAAGAAAAGAGGTTTATTTGACTCGTGACTCTGCAGGCTCTACAGGAAGTTTGGCACTTACTTCTGGTTGGGGCCTCAGGCTGCTTCCACTCATTGTGGAAGGTGAAGGGGAGTTGGTGTGTGCAGAGATCACATGGCCAGAGAGGAAGCAAGAGGCAGGGGCTGGGGGTGCCAGGTTCTTTTTAATCATTAGCTTTCTTGGGTCCATTCGCTTTTGGGACACACTCCCATCCACATGCAAGTCAGACTTATGAGGGAACACAGAGAAGTAGACATAATAATCATATTAATAATAACTCACTTACTCCCTACATCCCCTGCAGGGAGAGCATTCATCTATTTATGAGAGATCCACCTTCATGATCCTCCCATTAGGCCCCCACCTCAAACATTGGGATTACATTCCAACATGAGGCTTGAGGGGACAAACATACAAACTACAATGCCAACTATTCACTTTGCTACCCTCAGGATGTGGGTGATTCTTCTTTGATCTTGACCTGATTGCTGTAGCAGATATCTCAGGACTATTCACAGGTGATTGGAACAGGAGTAAACATCTCACCAACCTGGACCAATCGCATGGACACATCTAAGGAGAAGATAAGCTTCTCTTGGTGTCCCTTTCTTTCACTAAGCTCTCTACAGACATTTTCTTCTATGTCATTGCCCAAAACTGGGATACACCAACCAATGGAAAAGGGAATAGGATTATCAAGACAGGTTTAGACTAGTCATGATGCATTCCTTGGGCTGGACTGGACTCATTACAGCCTGATTTCTAAGCAAACTGTGCTCTGTTTGCAAGACAGCAGGGGCATAGTTATTATATAGGCAGCCAGTAGTTTAAAGCTTGTGGCTTTAAGAGGCATAGAGAATAGTCTCTGTTCATGAGGTTCTAATTCTACTTCTGGGCTCCTGTGGTTCTAATGCGTTATTTTCTGTCCTTGAGTGTTCTGTGAAATTGCCTATCATGTCCAGACAGCCAATTCTCATTTACTTAAGCTAAATTGAGTGGGTTTCTGCTCCTTGCAACCAAATGTGTCATGTCTAAGAAAACCACTGAGACACTTTGAGATGATTTCATTTTGTAATTTTCTAGAATGTTTCATAATTGACTAGAATGCTTGTGCCTGCAGGGCATTGGACTTGCAGTCAGGAGACCTGACGCCTAATCCTGGGATGGCATGCTTGCTACCATTACTTCTTCTAGAAACCCTAGTGAGTTGCCAGTTAACTACAGCATTTCTTCCCATTGAACCCAGACCAGATTTGGCTCTAGAATTAGTCTCAACACAATACTCAAAGCCAACAACTGGTCAGAGCTGGTGTATCAGATGAAATCTATTTTCCATCAAGGCTCTAAATAGCTTGGTGGCATTGGAAAGCCTCTTCCCTTTTAGGTACAGGGTTCCCTGTATAATAAAGGGGGTTGAATTGGGTAACTTCTATGGGTCTTCTGTCACTGATTTTATTCTCATCTTATTACCCAAATTCCATTTTCTAGACTTGGTGTAGTCCATGGTCTCTGATCACACCACAGAGAGCCCAGAAAGTCAAATAACTTGACCCTGGGGTATAGGTAATCAATGTAGATTAGCTGTGTTCCAGTAAGTAGGGATACTTTATCTCTTCACAGGATTCTGGAGGCGCTCTATAGCACCATGTGGAGACTTCAAAGCTCTCATTCCCTTGGTGTCATTGAGAGGGGTACATATAAGCAGTTGGATTCCGTGGCTTTATGAATATCCTATGAGAAATATAGAGCTATGGTTAAGAGTGCAGTCTTGGGATGAGAAAGACCCAGGTTCAAAGCCTGCCTCTGCTTCTTTCCAGGTGTATGACATTAGGATGGTTATCTAACCACTCTAGGCCTCAGCTTCCTCATCTGCTAAATGAAAATAACACTATCTTTATTACAGTAAAGATTAAATAAGAGTATACATGTAAAGAAATCAGTTAACTGCCTGGTATACAGGAAGTAGTAAATAAGTAGTAGCTATTATTGCTATGACATTTGGGTGACATTTGTTCAATGTTAGGGAGGTGTAACCCCCTTCCACATATAGAGTCCAAGGAGGCCTGAGTCCAGGGCAGGCAAGAGGGAGGGAGGGCAATCTCTCCCAAGATGCCTGGGGCAGCCCATGATCTGCTATTGTGGTCAGACACTGAGCCAATCCCACTGTGACCCATATTTTAGGCGACAGTGGCAGATGGGGCTCATTTGGACGACAGTGGCTGGGAGCTGGGGTCAGTGAGGGGACTAGAAATATTGTCCCACGAGGCAGAGTCAAGACAGTTCAGCCTGAAGAAGATCCATGCAGGGGACTCTGGTGTTTTTTTTTTTCATGCAACTGAAAGGCTGTCATGGGCGGAGAGTGGACCTTCACGGTAGCCCCGGAAAGGAGGGAGGGCCATCACGGAAGGTGTTTTGTGGCAGTGCAGATTCTGACACTCACAGCCAGCCAAAGCTTGATGAGCAGAGCTCTGCACCCCTCTTCTCACTCCACAGCAGTGACTCTCAACTCTGGCTGATTGCCAGAATCACACGGGGCACTTTCTAAAAATACCAATTCCCAAATTCTGCCCAAGAAAACACTGCTGATTCAGTCGATCATGGGGGTAGTGACGTGGGGGACATAATCCCCATATCCTCCCCCCTCAACTTCCTTTTTCTTGAGTTATTTGAGTAGGTTTTGCTTTTTAAAAATTAAATGACCCACAAATGGAGGTGTCTGGACCCCCCTATTCCCAACATGGGAAACTTAGTCCCTTCTAAGTGGTGGCATCATGCCAGCTGAGGCCTTGGCTTTGACTTTAGTTCCTTTGTAGCCTTGACCATGCCAGCCAGGCCCAGCTGATGAGGATGAAGCCCCTTGTCATCTCTTTGTGTGGTGTTGCTTGGAGGCTCAGACTCTCAGGACCGCAAGGGACATAGCCCTCCTCCCCACCCAGGGGGCACCAAGAAGCTTGCAGGGTACCCTGCTGCCTCTAGCCACCCTATGGACTGGGTGATGGGGGCCAGCTCAGAGGAAGCAAACAACTTGCTAAGGACCCTGGACTCTCAATATGGCACTTCTGATACCCAGGAGCTTTCAGGAGGCACTGACAGTTGTTGGTGGGGGCTGGGGGGAGGTAGAGGGAGAGGGAAATACATTTTTAAAGATAACCTGGAGGCAAATATAATATTTATACTTATTTATCCTCAGAGCTCACTCGCAAGGCCCCAGACATGTCTAATGAGCAGGAATTGCAAAATGGCCACGAGTCCTACTTGTTTGCCTTTGCAGAGTCTCTGAGCAGTCACATGGACCCAGATTTTTCAACTGTGTGACCGCTGCAGGCAAAACGGCTGTAAGGAACACCAGGACGTGCAGCAAGTGCCCGACTCCCAGAGGCATCGCGCCACAAAACTGCCAAACCAGGAAAATGAGGCGCTCCCTTTCCCCTCACCCCCTCACAGAACATAGAGCATTCATAATACACACGTGTGCCCATGCTCAGTATGCCAACACACATATGAACACACACATGCATGCAGAGATCCTCGTGTGTCATGGCCTCCCCCTTCCTGGACCTGCAGGCATGCTCCTGTCCAAATTCATGCACACTCACCTGTCCATTTAAACACGTGCACAATGGGATGGAATGCTCCCTGCCTGATGGCTTGTTCAGGATGAGGTCTCTTACCTGCTCTGCTTACTCGGGATACCAATAAACAGTATGAGAAGGGGCTTCCTATGTATAAAGTCAAAACAGGATTAGTTGAGGCCAGCACAATCTGCTCTGGAATAAGATGACATATAGTTTTCTTTATAGTTAACGCAAGCATCTATGCATAATGTATATATGTGTGGTTAGATAAATATATATACAAACATATGTAGACACAGAAGTAGAAAGATATATGAGTCCACCTAAATGTACAAAAATATACAAATGCTGCACAATTGGACCTGATATTAGCCTCCAGATCATCCTTTTGTGGAGTGATGAAGTCCTTAACTGATGGGACTGTGTTCTGGTCTCAGCTCCCACATTGATCAGGTCTGCTGTTATAAGCTCTCAAAGTCACTGGTAGTCCTCTTCTTTGTAGCAGTACAGTTATCATTCTACTTCTATCTATGACATGAAATTTTCCAGCTATGTTACCCTGGGCTGTAAGTTCTGTAAGTAGTGCCCTATTGCTTCTCACCATCATATCTCTGCTCACAGAGATGGCTGAATAAAGGCATGGTCCTTTCTTCTGTTGTGGCTCTTTCTTTTCCATTTTTTTTTTGAGTTGGAGTCTACTCTGTTGCCCAGGATGGAGTGCAGTGGCATGCTCATGGCCACCACAACCTCGACCTGTTGGGCTCAGGTAATACATCCACCTTAGACTTCCAAGTAGCTGGAACTACAGGCATGCGCCACCAAGCCCAGATAAAATTTTGATATAGAGACGAGGTCTCATCAAGTTGCCCCGGCTAGTCTCGAACTCCTGGGCTCAGGCAGTCATCTCACTTCTGCCTCCCAAAGTGCTGGGATTGCAGGCTTGAGCCACCATGCCTGGCTGTTGTGTCTCCTTTCTGTGTCCCATGACAATCAAGTGTCACACCTCGGCACCAGAAAGATCATTTCTTTTAATGTGAACAGCAGCAAATTCCCAGACTTGGTCTAAAAAGTGCAAATTTCAAATATAACACCAAGGCCAACGGTATTTTTAACGAGGTGATTTTCCTCCTTTGTGCTGCTGGCAGCCTGTTTAACTGGGAAGCGGCATCTCTCTGTTTACATGAGGCTCTAATCTATGTACAAATTAATCTATGTACAAATTTGTTTCTTATTGTTAGATTGTGACTGGCCTGATTGGGGCCCGAGGGTGGGGTGGAGGATGGTTTGGGGAGTCATAATCAGTTTAGGTTTTCATAGGACAATGCCATTTCCAGATATAACCTGGCTTGAAAAAAAATATCCTTTTGGGAGGAGCTGCACATTCTAAATGCCTTGGTCTGAAGTCTTCATACACAAGCCCCGCACTGGGTCATGCCTGACTAGTTTTTGCTGTAAGTCAAGAGGGAGGTTGGCAGTCTCTTGATTGGTCAGGACTGGAACAGTGACAAATTCTGATCAGTGCTAATTGATTAATTAATTAATTAATTGTGCTAATTTCTATCAGAACATTTGCTCTGGCTTCTGGGCGGCTGGATACCTGTTCTCTCACCTCCAAGGCAAAGAAAGAACTACGAATTTCTGAATGCCATGGCCGTGATTTAATTTGAACAAACCAGGAGTTCTTCAATAAACAGTTTTGTTGGCTAATGACTGTTTAAGATAAGAGTTTCTGGCTAGAAGCTCTAAAACCCACATCATTCTTTTGGGTAAGAACGCCTCTGATGCATAACTGGCTGATGAACCTGTGTAGCAGGGCACCTCTTTTCTTCACATAAGATGAACTTCCAGGTCTCACCAATGTCATGGTGGGTGGGAAAATCCTTGGCTCAGATGCTGGGCTGCAGTCCTCGTGACTGGCCATCACGTAGCGTCCCCCACTCTCTCCTTTCCATTTATATGAGGTGTATAAATAAGGCAACAATAATAACATAAACTAAATCTAACTCTCCAAATACTTCCATCAACCTTGGGCCCCTTCTCCCTGGGAAGCTCCTTCGGTCCTCTGCATCTATAGGGGGTGCTGTGGTGTGATGCCCAGATTCCTTCTTTAGGATGAAGGTGCTCATTCTCCAGTTTCTGGAGTGTTGGCTGCTCCCAACCGAGTCCCTTTCTGGGAACTGCTCTTGGCTGAAGACACCTGCCCAGCTCAAGGTTATGCCTCCTCCCTAGGGGCAGTATACATCCAAAGACCCGCTGTATATGGGCACAAAGGCCTTGCCCCCCGGCCTCAATTTGGACTTCCTCGAAGTCTCATCCAAGCCTCTGAGCTCCCATGGGAGTGGCCGAGGCCTTGCTAAGACTGCGTTACATTCAAATTCTCTCTCTGTCCAATCTTCCCTTCACCCCTGGCAGGTGATGAGTTCTTTATAAACTCTGTTCATGCACATGTCCATCTCAGTGTGTTTCCTGGGGAATCTGACTTGTACCAGGCACCTTGATCCTTTGCAGCATTCCAGCGCTTGGATGATTTTGGTGAACATGAGAGACTATAAGTTTTATTTTATTTTATTTCTTTTTTTTTTTTAGGATTAGGATCTCACTCTGTTGCCCAGGCTGGAGGGCAGTGGCACAATCACGACTCACCACGGCCTTGACCTCCTGAACTCAGGCAATCCTGCCTCAGCTTCCCAAGTAGCTGGGACTACAGGTATGCACCACCATGCCTGGTTAATTTTTGATTTTTTGTAGAGATGAGGTCTCACTATGTTTTCCAGGCTGGTCTTTAACTCCTGGGCTCAAGCACTCCTCCTGCCTTGGCCTCCCAAAGTGCTCGGATTACAAGTGTGAGCCACCATACTTAGCTTGAGACTATATGTTTTATACTGATGAAGTTTGGTATGACCTTGGCTGGTGCTGGGTAGCCAGGATTCAGGGTCAAGTGTTGTAAGATCTTAGATGCTCTCTGTCTAGACCTTTAGAATCCAACTCAAGACTTTCACTGAGCTCAAATCTTTAGATAGAAGACAGGGCGTGGAAAGGCTTGTCAACGGGTGTGCTTATGTCCACTCAGGTCTGTCTTCTGCATCTCTGCCTGTGTTCAGAGGAGTGATCTGCCTACACCTGGGACAATCAAGTTGAAGCTGGAGGATCCCCAATACTTCCTCCCTTTTTCTTCCCTTGGGGGCCTTCAGGAGGAAGACATCAAGCTCAAGAGTTCATGTGAAATGTCGATCCTGGGAGCTGTGCCTGTTTGCACTCATATCCCTTTTGGGAAGCAGACTCTTGCTGACTGCCTTTCCAGGCTCTTTTGTCAGCTGCCTGCTGGCTGGATTTGGCTAATAAGAGACATTGGTGGGAGCCTAGGGGGTGGAGGAAGAGGGAGAATTCAGAATGTTTGTCCCCTTCTCTTTGAGCCCTGTTGGCTTCTCTGGCTGAGGCTGTATCCCTTCCATGGTTCCAACTTCCCAGGTTTTATGGTTGGGTGGCCCTGGCCCATGACACCACCTCTTCCCTTTGTCTCTTCAATCTAGAGGTGACAGTGATTTCCTGCTCATCTCTGGTCACCTCACTGTCACTGGGGTTGGGTTTCAGGTTCCCTATCGTCTATGTAACCAATTCCCTGCATTAAATGCCTTCTGTTATAAATTCTTAAGGTAGTTTCTGTTCTCCTGGTTAGACTCTGACTCATACAATAATTTGTTTTTGTTGAGTTGGGGTCTTGTTTAAAAAGAGGACAATCTGTTGAGCTCTATCTGTAGGACAATGAGTCCCATGACGGAATCATTCCTCATCACTGCCAACAGGTCACCTTGATGACCCTTACTCCCTTCCCTCACCCTGTCTCAGGATCCAGTCACAGAAGAGCTCTTTTATCCATGTTTGCCCTTTCTGGAATAAATCTGGGTTGACTTCACGTCTGCACCTGACTGAGTTTTAGTTTGGCCCATGTGGTGGGTAAGAATTTAAGTGAGCAAGGTGTCACAAAAGCTAGATTTGTGCCATTTTGCTAAAATGACGGCTCCCTGTCAGAACTTCCTGTAGGTCTTCCAATACATCATGGCTGGAGCTGGGGAAGACATATAAGCAAGAGGGGCTGGAGGGCACGTTGTGAGGGAAACATTGGGTTAAACAGGGATGGGAGGCTCCCTTATGCCAGGACTTTCAGAGTACTCAAAGTGCTAATGGCTGTCTCAAATCTCCAAAAGGGGGAGGTAGATGGTCGAGTTCCTGAGCTCATATAACCTCAGAACCCCCTTTTAATGGACTGTTCATAGGAAATGCATCCCAGAAGATCCACTCTGGAAAAGCTTCTTTAGGGTGTACACTTGGGTTTTTGACGACATATTTATCTATGTGCTGGGTTGGAGCTAGAGCTATTTTAGAAGAAAAATATTGTCTTCTATATGGACAGGGGTGGCTGTCATTTGGGTACATGCCCTGGTTTATTGTATTTCATAAGCTGGGCACCCTTTCTTATTTCCTTAGTATTTTCTTGAGGTTTATTTGCCCATACTAGGCAACAGTAGAAAGCTGGGTCCACATCCTCTGATGATAATTAAGGAGCTTAATTAGGACCTCCAGTAGGACTGAATGGGATAATGCACAGACCACACTTAGCATAGTGCTTGGCACTGGAAAGGGGTTTCAGCTGCCCTAGTCCAGACTCTTTATGCAACCTCTCTCAAGTTTAAAAGGGGGCTAAAACCTAATCCCAGACCCAGTGGGTTTCATGGCTCCCTCCCATGGACTCTGAGATCTGGCCAATACCTCAGGGATCCGGATTGCCTGGGAGCCCCCAGAACCTATTGGATGGGTTAAAGCCTATGATAATCCTTGTCCCCTGCAAAGTTCCTTTAGGCCTGGCTTCTCTCTGGGGTCAGGGGGATCTGAGTCACTCTCAGTCTTCCTTCTCTGCTGTGTCCCCAAGTTGTTAGCTCTGCTCTGCCCAGTCCAGCCCATGCAACCTGGAAATCCCTGTGATCTGAGCCCCAAACAATCCTCCACCCCTGACAACTATTACTGCATCATCAGCAGAAACAAGGAAATAGGGAGAAGTTGCTACAGGAGTATTTGGAAATGGAAACCAATGGCAACTCTTGCACTAGGCACCAAGAGCCCAGTCTGGTAAAAACAAAAGCGTTTTTGTCCCAAGAGGTTGGTGACCATGGTCACTTCTTGGTCAAGGAGCAGTGAGCTTCACAGAATGTTCCTTACTCCAGCCTGCCCCGGGGACAGGGCCCTCCTTGATGCCTGCGGAGCTGACCTTTCCAAGAGGAGGTTGATGGGGGAGGGGGGCTGCAGCTGGGCCCCTGACCCCCTGCTGTCCTGAGCTTGAGCCAGGGCCAGAAGGACCACTTCCAATGGTGACTCAGTCTTTATCCTTGAATGGCCGGACCGCATGGGGCCAGGCAGGGCCTCTGCAGCTGGCTGAGTTTGTTTCTGCAGTTCTGGATCCTGGGTTTTTTTTCTCCTGACTCCCCAGCTTTTTGTTTTCAAACTTACAGGAAAGTTGATAGAATAGTCTAATTATTACCCATAAACCCTCCGTCTAGATTCAGCATTTGTTAACATTTTGCCGTATTTACTACATCTCTTTTCTATTGGTATAGTAGTTGTAGACATGATGATTCTTATCCCTAAGTACTTCTCATGCTTCTCCTAAGAATAAGGACATCTTCTTCATATTCATGATGCCGTTATTGAACGTGAGAAAATGAACAGTATTCCATAACATTAGTTAATTTCCAGTTCATGGTCACATTTCCCAATTGTCCCAAAATGCTTTTTTTATAGCTGTTTTTAAAAAATTTAATTTGAACTGGAATTCAATAAAGGTATATATTTTCATATTTTGCATTTGGTCTTTTAAAATCTAGAATAGTCCTCTTAACGAATTTTTTCTCTTATTACATTAACTTTTTGAAGAGTGTAGGCCAGTTTTCTTGTACAGAACTTTCTACACAGTGAATTTATCTAATTGTTTCTTCCTGATGTCATTTAACTTGTTCCTCCATGCTCATTTTTTCCTATAAATTGGAAGTTTGTCTTAGATGCTTAATTGGATCCAAACTGAACACTGTTCACAAGAATATGTCCCAGGTACTGTGTACTTCATAGTGTAACATATCAGGAACATATCCTAGTCTCTTTGAATTTGTCTTGATGTTCAATTTGAAAGCATGAAATAAAGTTTGATGATCACCTATTATATACCAAGTACTTTGCAGAGATTAAAAAAAATCTGGACTCACAAAACAGTTTTGAGGAGAGGAGATATTTTATAGATGAAGAGTTGAGGCTCAGAGAGGGCAAGGGCAGGGAAACAAATGAACATTTGTTAAGGCACTCAGAGACATTTTGTGGAACACCTACCAGCACTTTTCAATGAAATAGTGAAACCTAGCCGGGTTCGGTGGCTCAGCCTGTAATCCCGCGCCTTGGAAGGCTGAGGTAAGTGGATTGCCTGAACCCGCAGGTTCAAGACCCACCTGGGCAACCTGGTGAGACCTCATCTCTACAATAAATCAAAAAACTAGCCAGGTGTGGTAGCGTGCGCCTGTAGTTCCAGATACTTGGAAGGCTGAGGTGGAAGGATCGCCAGAGCCCAGCAGGTCGAGGCTGCGGTGGCCGGGAGCGGCCACTGCACTCTAGTCTAGGTGACAGAGTGAGATTCCAACTCAAAAAAAAAAAAAAAAAAGAAATAGTGAAACCAAATCACTTCATATTAAATCACATAGCATCAAAACAATTATTTTATTGTAACGATATTTGACTTATAATAGAATTTTGGACATTGAGAAGCTTATAACAAAAAAATCAAAATTTTATATCCTATATTTTTCTACCATGCGATTACATGTGAAATAGTCACTAACATGCATTGCAGAGTAACTGATACATGTTGTGCAATAGTAATTTGTTCAACATCTTCCACCTGGTGTTTTTCTATTTGAGCAGACAATGCAGTCTCATTTTCTTCCTCCCACATTAATAATACGTAATTTATTGTCCAGTCTGTGCCCCACTGTGAAAGCATTTCACACATTCTCTTTCTATGTAATATCAGCTGATGGTTTTTTTTTAAAAAAAAACATATACCTCAGTATATATTCCATCACTTTATTTGCTTTCTCATGCAATTTGAATGGAAAACTTCAAAGAAATGTGTATTTTTGAAAAGTTTGCACTGGCATAAGCTTGTCCTGTATAATCACCAGCTATCTTTTTATGTCCCATGAGAGGGGACATCCAAGTAGTTTGCTAGATTTATGATGTTCCCTCAGAAGGGACATCTGAGTGCAAAGGGTTAAGTAACTATTGGGGGCCAGGCACAGGGCAGGTGCTTTACACCCATGCTGTGATGCCTACATCACACGGGGCGGTGGGAGGGGGGGTGGTTCTGGGAAGTTCAGTGACTTGTCTAAGCTCCCAAAGTCAATTGAGTAGTAGAGCTAGCTTCACACTCAGATCTTTCACTCCCAGTCATGAGTTCCTTCTGCTGGACCATGCTACCCCCTCCCCCTGGATGGCCTATCTTTTGGGTTCTGCATATCTGATGGAAAAACTAATCTTGTGTCCAGATTCCATCATGCTGGGCCAGCCTGGCACGCTCCTGTCCTCAGTAGGCCCTGAGTGGTGACTCCAAGGGACTGGATGCTGGAAAGATGCTTTTGGTCGGTGGCTGTCTCTTTCAGTCTTTCAAGACATCATCCAGGCCAGAGTAGTTGAGTAGGCACATCTTTTGCCTCTCCCAAGAATTCAAGCACAGGTGGAACAAGGAATGGTGGCGAGGCCTGAGGCAGTCTCCTAATCCTGGGAAGTCAAAGGGCCAGCTCACAAACCTAATGTCTAAGCAGAAGGCATTTGGGGAAACTGAGGCCCAAAGAGAGGCAGAGGCTTGCCTCAGGTCACACAGCCAGTTGAAGGCAGAGCTGGGAGTGGAATGCAGGTGAGAGTTGAGACTCTTTATCCAGTGATCTTTGTACAGTTTCCACTCTTTTGTCTCTATTATTCAGGTAATCCTTGTTGGAGTGGAAAAGGAGCTGGAATAAGAGAACTAAGTGGAGGAGTGAGGAGTGGGGGGTGAGCTGATAGAGGTGGAAGTAGGCAGAGAGAGAACAACACAGGCAGAAAGACACAGGCTGTCCAGGTGTGGGACTCCCAAGGTAACCCTTGTGGGGTGTGGGGTGTAGGGTGCATGTGCATCTGTGTAGAAGTAGTACCCCAAAGACATGCTTCTCTGACATCACAGTGCCTTCCTGAGCACTGTGACGTCTTCCACCTGGGAGGACTCTCATTTGATCCATCCCTGTTGCCTTGATTAGACCATCATCTTCTCACTGGGGACTCTGACTTCAGCTTCCTCAAGGGTATCCAACTGCCAGTTTACCACCTCTAACCTATCCTCATGACCAGAGCATGCTTTCTAAAACTTCTGGTCAGGCCATGCCTTTGTAAACCCTCGTATCAGTTAGCTGTTGCTGCCTAACAAGCTACCCCCAAATGGAATGGCTTGGAACAACCATGGTCCTGCTGGTCAGCTGGGCCGACTTCATTGATCTCTGTGGGGCTCCATCATGTGTCTGCTGGTAGGTCTGCCGGGGGCTGCTAGTGACTGGATGACCCAGGATGGACTCATAACATGTTGGGTTGTTGGCAGGTTGTCAGTAAGTTGGGCCGGCCTCTGCCAGGCCACCTCATTTCTTCTCCACGTGGCTGCTCAGGCTTGTTCCCATGGTGGTCTCTGGGCTCCAAGAACAGCAGAAGGCAAGCCTCCCACACAAGCACTTTTCAACCTTTGCTGTATTGCATTTGCTAATGTCCCATTCATCAAGGCAAGTCTCACAGTCAAGGCAAGATGTGATGGGAAGACTGAGGCAGAGAAACAGATTCTACCTCTTTATTGGAAGGGAAAATTTGTCACCATTTTTGCAGTCTACCACAATCCTTCCAGACTTCCCAGCACCTTCAGGATGCAAATACAGACTCTTTAGCCTGCTCTCTATACCCCCTGTGATCTGTTCCCAAACTACCTTCCCGTTGTGCACCTCACACAGATCTTATGTTGAAGTTATTCCAGAATCTCACCATTTTCAAAGCTCCTTTCTTCTCCCAGGCCTTTTCATGCTCTGTTCCTTTGATCTGGGATGCCTTCCCCACCTCTGCATACCTTGCCTATTTATTCTTCAAGGTCCCGCTCCAATGTTACTTTTTCCAGAGCCTCTTCCCCATTGTCTCCATCTGGATCGATTCTCACTTTTGGAACCCAGAGCCTTTCACTGGCATCTCTGCTGCAGCACTTCTTTCCTATTGTCTGGGAGCACAAGCTTGGCTCATGGCTGGTGGAGTCTGAGCTCTGGAGTCAGACTGTCCGGTTCGAACCCCAGCTCCTTCACACACTGGATGATCTTGTGCAAATCACTTTCTCTCTAAGCTTCAGTTTTCTTATTTCTGAGAAAAGGGGGCTGATAAGGGTTCTGACTTTGTAAGGTTGTTTTTCAAATCCAATGATGCTCCTGTAAAAAGTGCTTAGCAGGGGGAATGTGAGCTCACATGAGACTGTAAGCACTTGGTGAGCAGGAGCTATGTTGGTTAAATCACCTCCCAGACCCAGGACATGGCTTGACATAGAACAGATGGAAGAGATCCTTGGTGATCATTTCTATGAATTAACATCTCCTCCAAATAACAATGGGTCTCCGTAGAGGCTGCAGACATAGGGCTTGCCTGGCTTTTGGCTTTTCCTCGGCACCCCTCAGTGTGGGACAAGACTTGGCTGGGCCCACAGCCAGCAGTGAAGTGGTTGCTAATAATATCATTATATGCTGAATAATTAACTGTCATTTAAATATTCATATGTTGTTGGGGGCAAGGCCTTTTATCAGCACCTGGGGACACGTCGGCGGAGGAAGGCGATGGATGTCGGCAAGGCTGACTTTGCCTGTGAAGGGCGACCGGGGTCCAGAGAGAGCCACGGAGTGGCCACCAGACAGTCAGCTAATATATAACTGCAATATCCTCATGTGATAAACTGCAATTTCATAAATGCTTGATGCATATGTGCAAGCCTAAAACAATATTAGAAGCATTAATTTCATTTGACTAATGCTTATCTATATTTTATCCTGTTCCATCTTTATACAAGTCCCTCTTTCTTTCACACAAAGGGAGGTAGGTGGGGCCAGAGACCTAAAGAAGGGCTAGAGTGAGGGGGCTGGAGGTCCCTACCTGACTATCTGTTAAGCTGCAGGTGTGGCCTATGGCCTGCCTAGTGGGCTGTCCCTGAGCCTTGAAGCTCTGCCTCAGGGAATTCTGACTCTGGTTCCTTGGGAGAAGAACTCAGGGTCTCTGGTGGTGTCAGGGGAGAGCAGCATGGCATCTAGCTCCTGGCCAGATGGGATTCCCTGCTTGTTTCTATTAGGGGTGAGCCTGGTGGGAGGTCCTAGTGACCCTGCAGGGAGAGGTTTGGGAAGGCACTAACTGTTACAGAGCAACTACCCCATGGTGGGAAAGGGAGGACATGAGGGGGAAGAGCGGGGAGGGGAAAAAGGTAATTGATGGAGAAGGACAAGAGTTTGGAGGAGGATAGAGAGGAGAGGAAAGGAGAAAAAAGGCAAGAAAGGACTAAAGGTGCCTGAAGGGGCTTATGCCAGGGGGAGCTGGCTACCCTAGAGGGAGAGAGGCAGCTTGGCATGGTGATTGAGAGTGAGGGATCTAGAATTGGACAGTACCGGGCTGAGTTCTCGCTGTGCCTCTAACTAGTCGTGTGACTTTGGATAAGGATCCCACTTTCCCCAAAAGTCAATTTCCTCTTTGTAAAACAGGAAAAATCACAGTACTTAACTAATCTATTAGTTGTCCATTTCTGTACAAATTTTAACAGATTACCCCAAGCTTAGTGACTTTAAACAACACACATTTCTCACAATCTGTATGAGTCCGGAGTTCAGGCATAGTTTGTTTTTGTCCTCTTCTTAAGGTCTCACAAAGCTATACTCAAGGGTCAGCTGGGATGCATTCTCATCTGAAGGATCGACTGGGAGAGGAACTGCTTGCAACCCCCCCAGATTGCTAGCAGGATTAATTTCCTTTCAGTTGTAAGACCAACGGCACTGACTTTTGCTGGTTATCTGCTGGAAGGGGCCACAACTCCTATATGTCACTTACAATTCCTGCCACATGGGCTCCACCACATGGCTGCTTACCTCATCTAACCTGCTGAGACAGTCTTACACAATGTAATGCCATTATGGAAGTGACATCCCATCACCTTTGTCATACCCTATTATTTAGAAACATGAATACCAGGAGGCTGGGGTCATGGGGGTTACCTTCAGGCTTGTTTGCCATATCTGAGAATGACAGCCTGTAATTACTCAGCACCAGACACTCTTCTAGGTGCTTCTCATGAACTACCTCATTAAATCTTCAGAACAACCCCATGATGTGCTACAATTATCACCACTGTGCTGGATGAAGAAATGCAGCCCAGGAGGTTAAGTAGCTGCCATCTAGTGAGCAGTAAACCCAGACTCTTAGCCACCATGCAATCCAGCCTCCCAGGGCTGCCTGTGAAGATAAACCACATAAGATGCTGAGTACAGGTCTTGGCACAAAGCCTAATGAATATGACCCCAAAATAACCCACTTGTGACTTGACCTCCTTTGACAACCTTTGCTTGCATTCTGTGCCCTCGTGGTGGCCACATCCACCAGAATTACCAAAACCAAGCCCCAGAGCGTTGAAGAGCAAAATGGGGGCATGAAGGAATGACGTTGTGTAGGATGTTCACTTCACCTGAAACACACTCTCAGTTCAAATCTATTCATCTCTCGGATCTCAGCTTAAATGTCACTTGTTTCCTCTTGCTGCTGTAACAAATTACTACAAAGTAGCTTAACACAGATTTATTATCTTAAAATTTCAGGAGTAGAAGACGGTCTCACTGGGCCAAAAATCAAAGTGTCAGCAGGGCTGTATTTCCTTCTAGAAGATATAGGGAGAATCTGCTTTTTTGCCTTTCCCAGTTTCTAGAGACTGCCTGCATTCCTTGGCTTTTGGCCCCTCCTTCCCTCTTCAAAGCTGGCAGAGGCTAGTTGAGTCTTTCTCGCATTGCCTCACTCCGATACTGGCTATTCTTCTACTCTCTGAGGACCCATGAGATTACATTGGACCCATCCAGATAATCCAGGAAAATCTCCCTATTTTAAAAGTCAACTGGCCATTGCCTTGCTAGACTCCGGTGTGGCCATGTGCTCTTTGAGCTATGGCTGTCACCACATTTCCTGGCTTTGGCCCCTTCCCCCACCTTGGGGAGGTGAATCTTCTCCCTTCTCTTTCTCTCTCTAATTTACTTTTAAATATGCTTTTCTTTTTTTTTTTTTAAAGTCAAGTGATTAGTAAACTTAATTCCATCTGCAACCTTAATTCCTCATTTGCCATGTAACGTAACATATTCTCCTGTTCAGGGATTAGGACGTGGACCTTTTGGGTGGGGGGGGCACTCTTCTGCCCAGCACACTTCCATGGGGGGTCTGAGTTGGGTGCTGTGCCTGGGGCTCTGTGGCATCCTTCACTTACTCCACTACCACCCTTAGCCCTCTTCCAGGGATCTCAAACTCACATTAGGGTCCAGGAGCTAATTAACCCTCTGTGTGTAAAGTAATAAGGAGTGGTAGTACTATGGAAAGGAAAAACCTTTCAGATTCAACCACAGACTGTCAGTTTGCTCCTTGGGCTTCTGTTAGGCTGCGATCTGAAGCCAGGGCTGCAGAGAAGCCAGCACCTTAGGGTGAGGTGGTCAGAGGCACACGCATGGGCAGCCCGATCAGGAATGGCTCTTCTGCCTCTGGACTGAAGCAGCCTGTGCCGGGCCATGGGTCGAATGCCCTTTTAACCAGGGCATTTGCTCTGTGCAGGGTTTAACCTGCACGCCATCTTTGGCTCTGTCCCGGGTGCTTCATACGCTGTGTGACACATAGCATGCATGTGGACTCGATATCTGTTGGATGTGTCATTGAATGAAATCCAGGGCTTTCTCACTTACTCTTTACCCTGTTTGGGGATATGTGACCTCCTTCGAAAGTGCTCAGCTTCTCCTGACAGGTGCCAGCCATAGCCATAGGCAGCGTGAGCGTGTGTCCGTGTGCGTGTGCATCAATCACAGGCTTCAGTGACTTGGAACCCAAGGTCTTTGCACCTTTGTGGAAAATCACCATGGCCTATGACCAAAAGACTGGGGCCAGGGGCTGACCAACGGAGGGGCTTCTGGCCTGCCCTTGCTGCTGCCCCAGCCGTTTCTTTCCCACTCTCTCTCCACCACCCCCCTTGAATTCAAGATTCCCCGGAGGTCGAGCCTGGTGTAATTACAAGGTATCTGCTGCCTCCCCATAAATCTAATAGACTTTTTGGCCTTGTCAGATTAAAACTTACCTATCAACCCGCCGCAGTCCTCTAGATCTCCCTAAATCTGTACTTGGGAGAGAATTTATGGCCAGGAATTGCATTTTGCAAAATGATTAAAGTTGCCAAACAGCCATAAAAAGTTGCAGGAGGAGATATGGTTTTTTTGAAAGTCTGCTTAATTTATAAGGGGTGGAAGGTTTATTGTCATTTAGAGTCCACAGCGAGGCAGCGATGGAGCGCTCGGCGGCAGCTGTGCACAGCTGCTCTCGCTTTATGCCTTTTACATGTTTTTAAATTGCCCTGTTTGAATCTGGCCTTCCGCAGCAGCAGCGACGCCCTGGTTTGCAGGAGAGAGGCTGTTCTTCCTGCCCTCTGATGCTCGGCCCCACTCACCCCGGCTCCCTGCCCCACCCCAGGCTTACCTTCCAGAAGCTTTTCTGGCTGATTTCTCCCCACACCGACTGTGCCATTCCATTTTCTGTTCCTCGACTGGCCCCTCCGGAGCCTTAACAAGCACTCACACGTGGAAAGGCTTTTAAGTTTATAGGCGATTTCACGTGTCGTATCTTAGTACTTATGGCCCCGGATTAAATGATTAAATGAGATAAAACATGGAAAGCTCTAAACACAAGGCTGCTACCTAGTGAGCTAATAAATAGAATTAGGGTTCCCGTTTATTGACCACTTATGAGGTGCCAGGACCTCTGCTCTGAGCTTCACATGCATTAATTCATATAATCTTGGCTGTCACTCTGTGAGGTAGCTGTTAATTGTATCTGTGTTTTAGGAAGTTTAAACAACCTACACCCAAGCTCATGTCATAAATGCTCCATGGATATTAGCTGTTGTTATTAATATTGTCAGGGCAGGAGTCTGACCTGCTTTTCTTCCACATTGGCACATAGTAGGCACTCAGGAGGCACTACTGAACGCAAGCATGCATGCATGAGTGAATGATACTGTTGTCATTGCCTGTCTAATGTCCCTCATCTTCTGTGATTACAAGGATCAGATCTCATCACCTCAAGCCTAACCTAGTACTGAGCCTAGTGCTAGACACATAGTAGGTCTTCTTTACATACATGAAACATGATTGGATAAATGTAATCCTCACAACAATCCCGTGAGGATGGTTTTAGGAATTCCGTCTTGCAGAGGGAGTGTGACACCTGCTCAAATCACAGTGATAACGGCGGAGCCAGGATTTTGAATCCCAAGTCCAGTGGGGTTTTTTCACCCATTAGCCACTTGGGGTGGATTCAGAAATTTTTTCTCCTTCATCATTATCATATCTCAGATTTTTAAATTAAATGCCTATTATTCACCAGCTGCAGATTGTATACCAAATTATCCTCACAACAAACTTGCATGACCTAGGTTATTTCCCCTATTTTATAGATGTGAAAACTGAGTCTCCAGGAGGTTGAACAGCAATCGGCTGTGCTGAAACTTCAGCCCAGATGCATGTGATTCCAGAGGCATGCAATTATAATAAAGGACAATGATTGCTATAGCAAGGGACGATCTCCAAACCCAGCCTGGCGTAGGGTGGGAGGAGCAGAGGAGTGTCAGGGAAGGCTTCCCAGAGAAAGTGGCTTCTAAGCTGACATTTGAAGGATAAGTAGGGATTTGTCAGATAAATGATAGGGAATCATGTTCTAGGCAGAGGGAACAGCTAGAAAGAGCAAGGCAGATTGAAAGATGTGAGTGGTTAGCCTGGCCAGAGGCAGTCATGAATTTCCTCTGGCTTCCCAGTCTCGAGCTCTACCTCCCCTGGCTGCAGAGACACTAGAGATGGGAGAGGGACTGGGAGGCTGTGAGCCAGCTGCTCCCTCGGGCTTCATCAGCTCTGCCCATACTCCCTCCTAGTTTTCCTGGGAGGAAAACTGGCCTCCTAAGAGCATCAGGGAAGTGGAAGTGCTGCCTGCTGCTGGCCTGTGATGGATGCATTGGTTCTGCTTGGACTTGGTCCGGCACTCTCAAACTTGCTTCTGTCCCTTCATCCACACATATGTTAGGGCTTTCTTTCCTCCTCCCCACAGCCAGGGCATAGCAGTTGAAGGAAACTTCTCTTCTGCTTTCTCTGCTCCTCAAATGCTCCAAGACTCGAGAGAAGCCCATAAACTTCTCCAGGCTCTTCATTCATTCATTCGCCAAATAATTTCTGAGCATCCAGTATGTTCTGGGTTCTGTGGCAGGGACTAGAAAACACAGCAGTGAACACAGCTGGCCAGGTCGTTGTCTGTGGGGAGGTTACCCTGAACAAATGCATAAACAAGATGATTTTAGAAAATGACATGTGCTTTGATATAAGTAAAGCAAGTTATTATGATTGGAAGTTGTTGGGGACACCAGAGGGTCTGTGCTGGCTAGCATGTCCCCAAAGAGGGGACATTTGAACCAAGATTTAAATGAGAAGAAACCAATAGACGGAAGATCTTGAGGAAGAATATTCCATGTCAAGGGAACATCAAGTGCAAAGGCCCCAAGGTCAGAATTCACTTTACCAATTCCAGGAAGAGAAATGAGGCTGGAGCTTGGAAAGCAAGGAGCAGAGGTAGGGATCAGATTGTGCAGGGGCATGGAGGCCATGGTCAGACCTTAGATTTTACCCCAAATGCTACCAGAGCTTTTGTAGGCTTGGATCAGGGGAGAAACCGTGACCTGGTTTATATCTGTAAAGGATCGCTCTCTGCCTTCCGTGTTGTGAACAGACAGATTATCAAGAGTTCTGATAGTCTGATAGCCACAAATCCAGACCCACACCAAACTCTTCTCCAAATATACTGCACCCTGTCCTACCTCTAGGTCTTCACACCTGTAAACACTTCTGTCAGGAATGCCTTTCTGCCTACTTTCTAGAACATTCCTGTTCTTTCTTCAGGACCAGCTCCCAGGCGCCCTAGTGCTGGGTCCTTCACCCCCACAGGCAGGGTGATTTCATGTTCTCCTTGCCGTTATCCAATTCCAGTCACAAACAGACACAGCCTGTTTCTGGGTGCCTCTCCCCACCAGACTAGGACCTCCTTAACACCAGGATTTTGGCTGACTTGGCTCTGAGAGCCCAGGACCCTGCATACAGCCTGGCCCAGTGTGAATGGCTGACAATTCGACAACTGCTTTCTGGTTGGACACAAATGCTTTGAGTGTCCAAGTCTTTGATAGAAGCACTGGGTTAGCAAGCACCCTTTGTTTAAACAAATAATAAGTCCAGGAACACACTACTTACCATAACATTTAGCTTAAATCTGTACTTATAATCTTGGCATCTGGAGGTTGCATTTTTAAGTGTTTACTAAAGCAGCAGTAGCCTGTGATTGTCAAAATAGTTCTCTCTCAAGTACTGTTCCCCTGTTCCCTTGTTTCTACGAGACTGGGGAAATTTGTTAAAAGAAGAATATGTTTTTAGGATACTTCCCATAAATACACACCTGTTAAAATACTTGTGAAGAATACCTGTGTTCCTGTAAATACTTGTGTTTGTTCGCTTACAGTTGTAAACCTGTGTTTTGGTGCTGTGTACCCTGCCGGATTTTTTTCTAATTCATCTACCAATGTGGAAGAATTGTGCGTCTTTTTTTTTTTTTTTTTCAGTTGGGATCTCACTCAGTTACCCAGGCTAGAGTGCAATGGCACAAACACGGGTCACTGAATCCTCGACTTTCTGGGCTCAGGTGATCCTCCTGCTTCAGCCTCCTGAGCAGCTGGGACTACAGGCATGTGCCACCATGCCTGACTAATTTTTTGATTTTTGTAGAGGCAAGGTCTCGCTATTTTGCCTAGGCTGGTCTCAAGCAATCCTCCTGCCTTGGCCTCCTCTGGGAATACAGGTGTGAGCCACCACACCCGACCTGTGCATCTTTTTATTAAGCTAAGAATATATTTAAAAGTGGTCTTTCTTGTTTGAGACTTTGCAAATAACAACTAAAGAATTTTGAAACATGGAGCATTTCATTCTCTCTTAACCATAAGCTTGATGTGCTGAGGCATCCCCAGCACTAGGCTGCCTGCCACAGAACAGATCAGAAAATGCTTGCTGATGGAGCAATGGGTGAACCTTTGGCATGTATGGGCCAGAACTCCCTCCGCCAAACTCAACTGCCCTTCCTCCTGCCATGAGTGTGTAGATGAACTGAGGCCTGCTGATTGATTTCACTGCAGGAGAGCATCTAGCCCACACCTAGTCTGCCCTGGACACGGTGCTGCAATCTGTCCTCACACCAGGCAGCTCTGTGTCCCCAGATCTGCATACTTAATTACTGAGATGCCCACCACCGAGTTATGGGGGAAACTGAATAATTGAAATGTTCAGTTTTCAGTTCACTGTTTGGCAAAGACACTAAGATCCTGGATAAGTTGTTTAGTTTCTTTGAGCCTTGGTTTCCTCATCTATAAAATGGGTACCATGATATATTTTGTAAGGTAGCTCTTCAAAGTCAAGTGGCCCTATTGGACTGCTGAGGAGCAGACAAATGTCACTGACTCCCCCGTGCCTTTATCCTACCTTAGAGTTGAAAATCAAGAGAAAGGACTTTCTTCCAACTCTCATTGAAATCATATTTGATGGGAAGTTTCAAGGCTATGCCAGACTGTAGTTCTTAACCCCTAATGCAGATAGCCACCATGTATACCAGGCCTTGTACAGATAGCCACCATGTATACCAGGCCTTGTACAGTGGCAACTTGACATGTTTCTTTCCTCACTCCCCCAGGCTGAAGGTGTCCTGGCAGGTGGCTCTGTGGGATTGGGTGCCAAATGGTGACCTGCCCCTCTCAAATGATGATGTGAGACTTCACACCTTACGGCCTCTCTTGTAATAGTCACTCATTCCACAAATAGTTATTAAGTGTCTACCATGTACAGGCGCCAGGCAGCTGGGGATACAGCAGAAAAAGACAAGTCCCTGACCTCATGGAACCTGCGTTCTAGCAGGAGAAAGGTGGAACTTTTCAGTCAGAGACACAGGCTGCTGGGATTTGTGAGGCTGAGAGTCCAAATTAAGGTCTTCAGGCTTTAGATGCTCACTCCTGGAAGTCAATGTCCATCTTCAAGTTTGACTCACTAATTTTAAGTTTCTGAGAGAATTAATGAAGATCATGGTATGGCACCAGGCACATCCTGAGTGCTCATAACTTGGAGATCCCTTTCTCCCTCCAGACACAGGTATTTTTGTATCCCTCCTCCTGTCTCCCCATCTGCCCTGATTTCCAGGCAGAGCAGGAACTGAGGAGTGCCTTTGTGCTTAGGGCTGAAGGCAAGCCACTTTGGGCTCAGGGGTAACCTGCCGGGGTAGGTGGTGTAAGAGGAAGACAGTAGATATGTGGAGATCTTAGGAGAAAGGTTGCTCAGTGCCTCTGTCTTCACTGAAGCAGAGGGAAGCAGGGCCCAGCCCGAGGTCTCCTCAAAGGTGAATGAGAGGAGGAAGACACGCTTAGACCAGAGTGAGGGAGGACTGACCAGACAGAGCAAGAAACAGCCAGAAGAGTTACACCCACTTTGTGCAATCCCACCAAAGAGCTCTGGCATCTCTCTGTGTAATCCAGCCAAGTGGCTATTCCGGAACCGACAAGACCCCAGCCTGAAACCCCCCCGCCAGTAAAGTGGAGGATGGCATTGTTGTCCATCATAAAAATCAATGGTTCTTTTGCTAAGTGGTCAATATTTATTTGGCTTTAGCATTGTTTAATTCAATGCATCAATTAAAGATAGTGTAATGTCTGCTCCGGTCTTCAGCCTCGGCTTCTGTGTGTCGTTACCGCATCTGTTTGAGATCACTCACGTCCTTACGTCTCTGCTCCTTTGTCCCCTTGCATAACTCAAGGACAGGAGTAATTGACGTGAAACTTTTAAAAATTAATTTCGCTGCATATGCCACCGAGGGAGAGTGCAAGTCCTCCCAGCCATTTATAACGTCACGGTGATTGGTCCTGACAAAACAATACCTTAAAAACTCACCAAAGTAAATTATGGCCCGAGCAAATGGCTGCTCCGCGGCAGGGCCGGAGGCTTGGAGGGGAGCCAGGCAAAAACAAAGTAATGTGCTTTTGATATTAATAACAGAGATGATATTGATCTGCAAGCTAGTGTCACTTCTCCACTCTGGCGAGGAGATTGCTCCCGGCATTTAGTCCACTGAAAGCCACTTTCCATGCAGGCCATTTAATTTTGTGAGTCTTTAATTATGTGAAATGGAGTCTAGTTAAAGGGCCAGGTCCCAGTTTTGCCGGGCGGAGACGTGGGCTGTGATTCAGGAAGCTGTCAGAAATGAATATAACTCAATTCTTAGATCTGCAAATGCAGTTGTCTTTCTAAATGTTTATTTCATCCCTGCACTTCTCTGGCCCAGTGCCACCGTGCATCAGGACAGACATAGACTCTGATTACAGGACCACATTTTTCAAAGGACCTGAAGTTAATGTGCCTGTTTTCTGCATAATAAAAGTCATAATTCACAAGGACCGCCACCGATGCCTCTTCCCCATAAAGGGGGCCTGGACAGGTTGCAAGATGGCTGGGCATTCCAACCTGAGGAGCCTGCGTGTCCTGTACCTTGTTCGGTTTCGGACATCCGACCTCCTTGTGAAGCTGTGACAGACTGAGCTAGCAGACCACAAGTCTGACCACAGGCCAGCCTGTGGGGCAGATTATGCCTTGGATCATGCAGAGGTTCATGAGACAGACTGGGAAGAAACCCACATATCAGACCACAGCGATGTCCACAACTCCTGATTTAGGCTTCCGGAAACATCATCACAATGCCTTGGGTTTATCTGAGTATCCTTCCTCAGATCAGATCAGGTGAAAGTGACTTTCTCCCTTTCTCTTGTGTGCACATAGCCTCCCTGTATGTGTCTGCAAAGGCACCCTCTCATGTATGGGTACACACACATGCCTATTTGCAAGCACACACACCTCTAGACTCTCTCTTGGACTGCTTCACAAGTGCGCATCATGTTGGCTGCTCTGTCCTCTTTCCAGTTAAACTTCTCCTGAGTGTGACTGAGGGTCCTCTTATTGGAAAGCTTCTTCGGTGTTCAGAGTTCAGCCGGGGTTGTCCTGAGGCTCTGCTCTGCCACCTGGGTGTTACATGATGGGAACCTGACAGTGTGTGGGTTAACCCTGCTCTCTCCTGTCCTATGACACTTTTCTGTCACCTGGATCCTGAGGACTACCCCTGGACCCTGGCGTTCCAAAGGCTTCATGACAGAGGAGTCTGATCTTTATTGCAAAGGGGAGTCAATGTAGAATAGCACATTTTGGAACTTGATGCTCTGACAGCTTCGCCTCTCCAGTCAAGGATTAAGAGCTAAGATAATTAGGACCACATAGACAAAACACTTCAGAATCCTCACACTTAACTCACAGGAAGCTGCACCAGAACCTTGCTCAGAATTCCTTTCTCTTACTTTACAAATAGTTTTGACAGTTTCTTTTACTGTTTTTTTCCTAGCCTATAGAAGATGTAGAAGTAAAAAGAGGAGATGGAGAGTGGCTTCTAGAAGTAAAAACACCCAAAGCAGCAGGAAATAACAGCTGAAAGTGAGGGAAGCGAGAACAACTCTAAAAGCAGACAAAATAACTCAATACGAGGGGTCTTCAAAAACTTCATGAAAAATGTGTATTATTAAACAGCCATACATGGATTTCAAAATTTTTTTGCACCAAAATAAACTCGCACTAACTTGTTATAACATGTCTGAACAGGAGCTATTTTGAGGTGCTAAGAAAGATATCAGTTTGAAAAGAGCCCCTATCAGAGCAACATGAATTTTGCTTAAACCGAAGCAAGAACAAACATCAAATTTATAGTGACATTTGGGTGGAAGACTGGTGAAATCATTGATGCTTTACAAAAAGTGAATGGGGACAATGTCCTAAAGAAATAAACATTTTACAAATGGATGATTTGTTTTAAGAAGAAATGAGATAATATTGAAGATGAAGCCCACAGCAGAAAATTCACATCAATTTGTGAGGAAAAAATTAATCTTGCTTGTGCCCTAATTGAAGAGAACCACCAATTAACAGTAGAAACAAGAGCCAAGACCATAGGCATCTCAATTGGTTCAACTTATACAATTATGGCTGAAAAATTAAAGCTGAGAAAACTTCCACTTGATGGATGCCAAAACCATTGCACCCAGATCAGCTACAGGCAAGAGCAAAGTTTTCAATGGAAAATTTTTTTTTGAGTTGGAGTCTCACTCCGTTGCTCAGGCTAGAGTGCAGAGGCATACTCATGGCCACCCCAGTGTCCACCTGCTGGGTTCCAATGATCCTTCTGCCTCAGCCTTCTAAGTAGCTGGAACTACAGGCATGTGCTACCATGCCTGGCTAGTTTTCTTTTTGATTTCTTGTAAGAGACAAAGTCTCACCAAATTGCCCAGGCTGGTCTCGAACCTGAGGGCTCAGGCAATCCACTTGCCTCTGCCTCCCAAAGTACTGGGATTACAGACTGAGCCACCAAGCCTGGCCTCAATGGGAATTTTAACCAAGTGTGATCAAAGTTCCTGAAGCATTTGTAACAGGAGAGAAAACCTGGTTTTGCCAGTATGATGCTGAAGACAAAGCACAATCAAAGCAATGGCTACCAAGAGTTGGAAGTGGTTGCATCAAAGCAAAAGCATTGTGAACAATGCTGCGATAAACATACGTGTGCAGGTATCTTTTTTATAGAGTGATTTGAGTTCTTCCGCTTGTCAACAAGGGTGCCTGAATGAAGCATAGTTGTATACCTAATCCTTGACTGTACCCCACAATATCGTAATAAGAAATACTGATTATAAAAAAACAAACAAAAAAACAAAGCAAAAGCAGATCGACCAAGAGAAAAGGCCATGGCAAACATTTTTACATGTTAACTTTCTGGAGGACCAAATAATGGTAACATTTGCTTATTATGAGAGCATTTTGAGAAAATTAGCCAAAGCATTTACAGAAAAAATACCCGAGAAAGCTTTATCAGAGAGTCCTTCTCCACCATGGCAATGCTTTTGCTTATTTCTCTCATCAAACAAGGGAAGTTTTGCAAAAGTTTCAATGGGAAATCATTAGATATCCACCTTATGCTCTGATTTGGCTGCTTCTGACTTCTTTCTGTTTGCTGATCTTAAAAAATATGTAAAGGCACCCATTTTTCTTCAGTTAATAATGTAAAAAAGACTGCATTGACATGGTTAAATTCCCACAAACTCTCTTTAGGAATTGACTTATAGTTGGTATCATTGTCACAAAAGTGTCTTGACTGTGATGAAGCTTATGATGAGAAATAAAGTTTATATTTTAATCTTTTAATTCCATTTTTTTCCACAAATGTTTTGAAGCCTCCTCATACACTGAGGCTTTGCAAAGTAAGTTTTGTAAGGAAATGTAGCAGAAAGGGGTTGTCTTGGTCTGCTTTGTGTTGCTATGACAGAATACCTGAGACTGGGCATTTATAAACAATTATAAATAAGTTTATTTGGCTCATGGATCTGGAGTCTGGAAAGTCCAAGTGCATGGCACCAGGATCTGCTGAGGGCCTTTGTGCTGTGTCATCCCATGGAAGAAGGTGGATGGGCAAGAGAGCAAGAGAGGATAGATTTTTAAAACAGAGGGCGGATTTTTAAAACAAAGCCACTCTCATGATCATGACCTAATCACCTCTTATTAAACCCTGCCTCCTAACACTGTTGCATTAAAGATTAAGTTTCCAACACATGAACTTTGGGGGACACATTCTAACCATAGCTGGAGTGTATACTCAAATACATTTAGGAAGTGCTGTGCTAAAGAAAGCCAGACAGGTTTCTTGGTTGCAAGAGATTTCAGTGTCCTTAATATGC
>CAUYQG010176444.1:0-13718 GCA_963574415.1 Tarsius wallacei | reverse complement strand
GCTGTATTTCCTTTTCATCTTACCTGTTTCTTCCTTTTTTTTTTTTTTTTTTTTAGTTTGAGTATAACAAAGTTGCCCAGACTGGAGTGCAGTGGCCGCTACCGGCCACCCCAGCCTTGACCTGCAGGGGCTCCAGCGATCCTTCCGCCTCAGCCTTCCAAATAGCTGGAACTACAGGCGTGCGCTACCACACCCGGCTATTTTTTTTTATTTATTGTAGAGATGAGGTCTCGCCAAGTCGCCAAGGCAATCCACTCACCTCAGCCTCCCAAGGCGTGGGATTACAGGCTGAGCCACCAAGCCCAGCTTCTTCCTTTTCTTTTTTCCCTTTCTTTTTTTTGAGTTGGGGTCTGCCTCAACCTCCTGAGTGGCTGGGACTCCAGGCACGTGCCAGCACACCCAGCTAATTTTTCGATTTTTTTTTTTTTATAGAGATGAGTTTTTGCTGGGTTGCCCATGCTGGTCTCAAACTCCTGGGCTCAAGCGATCCTCCCTCCTTGGCCTCCCAAAGTGCTGGGATTCTCGGCGTGAGGCACCGTGCCTGGCCTTCTCTCTATGAGCCAGCAGAGCAAAAGAGTTTTTTCTGTTTGTGAGTCTCAGTTTATCCATACAGAAAATAGACCAGTTACGCTTGAACTCCATATACACGTACACACTTCTTCATTTCTCCTAAATCCGTTGAGAGTAGGAATCATATCACAGGCTTCTTTGCCCCCAGTGCTTTCGTGTGTCTTCCTGAAGATCCTTTCTCTTGTGCAACCACAGAACCGTTCTCAAACGTCCCCCATGGAGCTCTGACACAGTCCCTTCATGCAGCCCACTCTTCCGTTCTGGTTTCTACTGTTCTGATAATGTCCTTCAGAGCTGTATCCTCCCTGTGCCCCCAACAGAGGACACAGAGGGGTCACACGTGTTGATTGTAGTTGTCTGTTTCATTCCCTTCATTCTGGATTGTCCTCAAGCTTTTCTCTTTGTGGTTCGTGATGTTGACATTTCAGAGGGTCCGGGCCTGCCGTTTTGTAGAACGTGCCTCTGTTTGGGTTTGTCTGACATTTTCTGTCCAAGAGATTCAGGCTATGCATACCTGCTTGGAGTTTTCAGAGCCTGTATTATTTTTTGTTTGAATTGGAGTCTCACTCTGTCGCCCAGGCTGGAGCGCAGTGGCACACTCACAGCCACCCCAGCGTCGACCTGCTGGGCTCTGGTGATCTGTCCACCTCAGCCTTCCAAGTAGCCGGAACTACAGGTGCACGCTACCACGCCCGGCTAATTTTTTTTTTGTTTTGATTTATTATAGAGATGAGGTCTCACCAAGTTGCCTGGGCTGGTCTCAGGCAATCCACCTTCCTCAGATTTCCAAAGTGCTGGGATTACAGGCTAAGCCACCAAGCTCAGCTCAGAGCCTGTATTCTTAACCACCCCAAGGTTTTTCCTTTAAAAGGAGCATTCTCAACCAGGCGTGGTGGCTCACCTCTATAACCCCAGCACTTTGGGGAGGCTGAGGTAGGAGAATTGCTTGTGTCCTGGAGTTTGAGACCAGCCTGGGCGACAGAGTGAGATCTCATCTCGTCTCTACAAAAAAAGCAAAAAATTAGCAAGGTGTGGTGGTGTGTACCCTTAGTCCCAGCTATTTTGGAGGCTGATGTAGGAGGATTGCCTGAGCCCAGGAGGTTGAGGCTACGGTGAGCTGTGATTATGCCACTGCACTCCAGCCTGGGTGACAGAGTGAGACCCCGACTTAAAAAAAAGTGAAAGGAGCCTTCTGGTGGGCTGTGTCCTGTTCCTGTCCTCATGGCCAATGTGTTCAGGTCTACAGTACACTGCCTTTAAAATATGTGCATTTGGGGGATGTGTGATTTCAAGAGAAAGTTAAAGAAGAACTGTCTCTTCGTGTTTAAAAAAAAAGTCATAGAAGATCGTTAGAAGGAACAAAAGAGGAAAGGAGCGGGTATTGGAATATATAAGATTCCGAACCGTCAGAGAGCACAGAAGGTGGGAATCCTGTGTCTGGGTGGAGCCACTGCCCTTGCAGTTGACAAGAAAGACATTTTTGAGAGCCAGAGAGGAGATGACAACAGTCAGGACAGGCACTGTGCTGCCCGCCCAGGGCCGTGTCCCTAGAGCCAAAATTTCTGCCCCACAGCGTGGACACCAGCGTCCCAGGGAAGCAGGGCTGGGTCCCTGCTAGAAGCATCCCTGGGTCTCCAGAGCGCTACACAGTCTCCAGGAATTGCCAGCCCTGGTTAGCTCTGCACGGAGGCTCTGAGTGAAGCCACAGGGTGGTGTGGCATGCACGCGCACACACTCACGCACATGCACACACATCACGCGTGTTCCCCCCCGCCCCCCGAGTTTGACTCTTTGAAGCCCCTGTCTGGGGACTTGAGAATTGCAGCCACTCCTGATGACAATGCACGCTTCTCAAGGGAGTGGTCAGGTCACGGCCTTCCCTGTGTTCACTGACAAGCCTGCCGCGGTGATGTGGTTACCTTCAGAAATGGAAACTGAGGCACCATTTGTCTGATGTTTTCTGTCCACGAGATTCAGGCTATGCAGCATACTTGTTTGGAGTTTTCAGAGCCTGTATCTTTTTTCTTTTTTCTTTTTTTTGAGTCGGGGTCTCACTCCGTTGCCCAGGCTGGAGTGCAGTGGCATGCTCTCGGCCACTGCAACCTCGACCTCCTGGGCTCTGGCGATCCTTCCGCCTCAGCCTTCTGAGTAGCCGGAACTACAGGCATGTGCTACCACGCCCAGGTAATTTTTCGATTTATTATAGAGACGAGGTCTCACCAAGTTACCCGGGTAGATCTCAAATCCGTGGGCTCAGGCCTTCCACTAGCCTCGGCCTCCCAAAGTGCTGGGATGACAGGCTGAACCACTGAGCCCAGCCAAGGGTGTTCTTCTTAACCGCCTTCTGGGTTTATAATTCACCTACCAGACTATTCTCCCTCTGAAGCGTGCCAGCCTGTACGCTTGATGGTTGTGGCTGCAGGGTTGTCACCATCGTCATGGCCCATTTTGGAACCTTTTCTTTGCCTCAGAAGGAAACCCTGCACTCACCCCTACTCCTCCCCTTCCGCACCCCTGCATCCACGAATTGGCTCTCTGACTCAGATTTGTCTGTTCTGGAGATTTCACGCATGTGGGCTCACACACCACACGGTCCTCTGTGTCTGGCGTCTTTCCACAGTGTCATGCCATCAGGGCCTATCCCTGCTGTGGCCTGCAGCAGCGCTCCATTCTTTTTCGTGGCCCAGTAATATTCCACCGTCAGGATGGACCACGCTTTGTTGATTCATCCGTCCATTGCTGGACATTTGGGTTGATTTCAGTTTGGGATGATAGGAGTGACACTGCCATGTGTGCTGTGTGCAGGGCTTTGATTGGACGTGTGCTTCCTCTTCCTGGGTGTCCACACAGGAGTGGACTTGCTGGGCCCCCGAGCACCTCTGTGCCAGGTTTCTGAGGGGCCGCACAACCTGTCCACAGCAGCTGCGCATGTTATGTGAGAGGGATCCGGCCTCCCTTTGTGATGATTCATACATCTGGGTTGTGTCCATTTGGGGGTGCAGGTAACATTCCAGAATGTGCAGTGTGGTCCACCTTGCCCTGTTATCCACCTGTTGGAATTCCATAGCGCAGCCCCGGGCTCCAGACGATGCAAGCCAGGAGGTCCTCCCATGTGTGAGGCCCATGCTTTGGACCCTTCTAGAACCTTCCTCCTGCCCGGGTGGGGACTGGGAGCTTCACCGCATCCCCTGCCACTGGCTTCAGCCTCCAACCCTCGCCCTGGACTTGGGGAACGTGCTCTTCCACCGTGCCCGCAACTGAGTCACGCATTAGCCTGTACTTGGCCCCGTCGCTGGCCACACCGCGTGGGGTCCTGTCCACCATGGGGGTGTTCTGTTGGGCCTGAGCATCTTGACATGGAGACTGTGGTTCCTGAGAGGAGGGTAGGGGAGGAGGGCCACTCCCAGGGAGTGTGTTTTGCACATGTGCCCTGGCATTTTGGCTACTTTTCTTTATTGGGGGAGGAGGGCACTCCTGGCATTTCCCAGGCTGGAACAACCAGTGTAGAGAATGACTGAGTTGACCTGGCCCTGGGCTGCTGTGTAGGGCTGGGGAGGGCGCAGGAGTCCTTGTGGGGTATCCTGTCCCTCTGTCTCCCCCCAGTCATTCTCCTCTCTTCACCACCTGCCCCCCACTGGGCTTCTCTGAGCCTGCAGCCCATCCCCATGACCTTTCACCTCTGCTCCCGCCTGCCGGGCACAAGGTCCCTCTGGGTCCCTGTCCTGAGCCCGGCTCCGGGCCTCTGGTCAGCCTGCGGGTGGGCCCTCCCTTCCCTGGGCGCTGTCGTAGGTCAGGCGCTAACTCCATCCTTCAGCATGGCCTGTGGCCACTGGGAATCGCCCCAGTCAGTACTTACTGGGAGTGAACAAAACAGAAACCCCCTGGGGGATGCCGGCAGGAGCTGAGATAAACCACCTTTAGGCTGTCAGATAGCCATCAAGAAGCATAGCAGGAGGAGGTTGCTGGGTGAGGGCAGGGCTTGTCCTCTTGGGTGGGGTCAGTTTGAGCCCATGGAGGAAAGGGAGAAGGGCCAGAGCACACTAGGCAGAGGGAGCTGCACGTGCAAAGGTCCTGAGGCAGGTGTGTGCTTGGTATGTGGGGCTGATCATGGAGGCTGGTGTGTTTGGATGGGAGAGGGCGGGGCTGAAGCCAGGAAGGGGTGGGGGCAGGTCCTGCAGGGCCTGTGGTGAGCACATGGGCTTTGACTCTGAGGAGTTGGGAGCCATGGAGCTCTGAGCAGAGAGAGAGCCAGCCCCAACTTAGGTTTTAACAGGCACTTTGTGGCTGTCGTGTGGGGATTGCAGAGGAACAAGGGCAGAACCGGGGAGGCCGAGGGACAGACCTCGGAGGGTCCAGGAAGGCTCAGGCTGCTTGGCTTTGCTTGGGGGCCATGTGGGGCAGGCAGACCTCTGCCCTGTGTCTGTCCCACCAGCAAGACCCCTGGAGGGCTGGCGCGGTGCCTCTTGGGACACCACCAGCCAGAGCTGTGTCTCCAGCACTTTCTAGTTATTTATTTACTTTTTTTTTTTTTTTTTGAGTTGGAGTCTCACTCCGTCGCCCAGACTGGAGTGCAGTGGCCGCTCCCGGCCACCGCAGCCTCGACCTGCTGGGCTCCAGCGATTCTTCCGCCTCAGCCTTCCAAGTAGCTGGAACTGCAGGCGCGCGCTACCATGCCCGGCCTTTTTTTTGATGTATTGTAGAGATGAGGTCTCGCCAAGTTGCCCAGGCGGGTCTCGAACCCATGGGCTCAGGCAATCCACTCACCTCGGCCTCCCAAAGCGCAGGATTACAGGCTGAGCCACCGAGCCCGGCCATTTATTTACTTTTTGTTGGAGTCTCATTCTGTCACCCAGGCTGGAGTGCAGGAGCACGCTCACGGCAACCGCAGCCTCGACCTGCTGGGCTCAGGTGATCCTTCCTCCTCAGTCTTCCAAGTAGCTGGAACCACAGGTGTGCACCACCATGCCCAGCTAATTTTTTGATGTAGTGTAGAGACGAGGTCTTGCCAAGTTGCCCGGGCTGGTCTCAAACCCCTGGACTCAGGCAATCATCTTGTCTCTACCTTCCAAAGTGCTGGGATGACAGGCGTGAGCCATGGTGCCTGGCTAGAGTTTTGTTTTTAAATAATACCTTCTATTTGGAAATGACTCTACTTTTACAGAAAAGTTGCATATCTCATGGAGAGTTCTGTAGCCCGCATCCAGTTTTCCCTAATGTTAATGTCTCACGTTGACATCGTGCGTTTGGGGCGGGCACAGTGGTTCACGCCTGTCATCTCCATACTTTGGGAGACAGACGGGAGGATCACTTGAGCCCAGGAATTTGAGACCAGCCTGGGCAACATAGCGAGACCTCGTCTCTACAAAAGACAACAACAACAAACAACACAGTCCGTTGGTCACATCCAAGAAACCAACATGATAGATTACTGCCAGCCCCACTCTGGAATCTGCAGATTTCCCAGGTTCTCCCCTCATGTCCATTTTTTGTTCTAGGATCCCACCTTACGTGTCGTCCTCATGCTCCTTAGACTCCTCTCGGCTGTGGCAGTTTCTAGACTCCCCAAGTTTTGATGACTTGACAGTTTTGAGGAGTCCCGGTCAGGCATTCTGTAGGATGTGCCTCGATCGAGGTTTGTCTAACGGTGTTCTCGTGATTAGACTGGGGTGATGTGTGGGTTGGGGAAATCCACAAAGGTGGGTTGTTCTCATCATGTCGTATCCAGGGCAAGTACTGCCAGCGTGACTGAGGACTGTGGATTTGACCTTGACCTGCCAACTGAGGATTGATTCTGGCAGTAAATGTGGCAAGGACCCTAACGTGTGGGTATTTGCGTGCATCAACTCTTTTTAATTCTCAAAAGCATGTGGGTGTGTGTGTGGGGTCCTACTTTTCATCCTGTTTTACAGAGAAGGAAACTGAGGCACAAGGTGGTGAAGTAACTTGTCTGAGGTCACATATCAGTTAAGTGGCAGAGTGGGTTTCAAACCCAGGGCATCTGGCTCTGAAGTTCAGACTCTTTGCTGTCACCTGTTTATTATAAGCTGTATGCATACATGACTACACTTATGTATTGTAAGGCACTTACAAATACACATGGAAATTTAAGCCGAATGTGGTGGCTCACACCTGTAATCACAGCTACCCTGAAGCCTGAGATGGGAGGATGTCCCCTTGAGCCTAGGAGTTCTAGTCTAGCCTGGGCAACATAGTGAGACCCCCCCCCATCTCTTTAAAAAAATATATATATGTTTAAAACTAGTGAGGCAATTATAGAAATTGACTCATGTGGCTGGGCGTGGTGGCCCAGCCTGTAATTCCAGCACTTCCTCGAGGCCGAGGTGAGTGGATTGCCTGAGCCCACGGGTTCGAGAACAGCCCGGGCAACTTGGTGAGACCTTGTCTCTACAATTAAAAAAAAAAAAATTAGCCAGGCGTGGTACTGCTCGCCTGTAGTTCTGGCTACTTGTAAGGCTGAGGCGGAAGGGTCGCCAGAGCCCAGCAGGTCGAGGCTGTGGTGGCTGTGAGCGGCCACTGCACTCCAGCCTGGGCGACAGAGTGAGATTCCAACTCAAAAAAAAAAAAAAAAGAATTTGACTCGTGTAAAAGAAATAAATAAAACCAGTGAGGAAGATTAAAAAATCATTTAAGGGCAACCCCTTCAGGTCCCCTCCCACTGGGGGAGCTTTTCTGCCCTCTCAATAAATTCTGCTTTCTCAAAAAAAAGTCATTTAAAATAACACTATATGTATCAGTGGTCATCACGAATGTTAAAAACTAAGATCTATCTTTTGAATAATGTTCTCTTTTTTTTGAGTCACAGTCTTGCTGTCACCCAGGCTGGAGTGCAGTGGCATGCTCATGGCCTCTGCAGCCTCAACCTGCTGGGCTCAGGCGATCCTTCCTTCTCAGCCTTCCAAATAACTGGAACCACAGGTGTGCACCACCATTCCAGGCTAGTTTTTTGATTTATTGTAGAGACGAGGTCTTGCCAAGTTGTCCAGGCTGGTCTCGAACCGCTGGACTCAGGCAATTCTCTCGCCTTTGTCTCCCAGAGTGCTGGGATTACAGACATAAGCCATCGCACCCGCCTGAATTAGGCTCTTGATCATTAAAAAAGTTCTGGCAAGTTCGGTGGCACATACCTTTACTCCTAGCTACTCACAAGGCTGAGAACGGAGGATCACTTGAGCCCAGGAGTTCTGAGACCAGCCTGGGCAACATAGCAAGACCCTGTCTCAAGCCAAAAAAAAAAAAAGTTTTGGCCAAATTTTGTTCTGCTGAAAACATCACTGGTTTTACTTTGTAATGTGGTTTATAAAAAGCTCATAATACAAATAGAACCGACAGCTTTATATTTATTTTGTTTACATTAACTTTTTTTTCCTTTTTGAGGTAAAATTCACATAACATAAAATTAACCATTTAAAAATATACAAGCCGAGCTCGGTGGCTCAGCCTGTAATCCCGCACTTTGGGAGGCTGAGGTGAGTGGATTGCCTGAGCCCGCAGGTTCGAGACCTGCCTGGGCAACTTGGCGAGGCCTCATCTCTACAATAAATAAAAAAATCAGCCAGGCATGGTAGCGCGTGCCTGTAATTCCAGCTACTCGGTAGCTGAGGCAGAAGGATCGCCGGAGCCCAGCAGGTCGAGGCTGCGGTGGCCGGGAGCGGTCACTGCACTCCAGTCTGGGCAACAGAGTGAGACTCCAACTCAAAAAAAAAAAAAAAAAAAAAAATATATATATATATATATATATATATATATATATATATATATATATATATATATACACACAACTCAGTGGCATTTAGTACATTGACAGTGTTTTGCAGCCATCACTTTGAGCTAGTTTTCAGTCTGTCTGTTTATGTATCTGTTCATCACGTTTTCATCACCCAAAAGGAAGCCCCTTACCCATGAAACAGTCACTTCTTACTTCTCCTTCCCCCCACCCCAGCCCCCGGCAATCACAAATCTGTTTTCTGTCTCTTATGGATTTACCTTTTCTGGACATTTCATATAAATGGAATCGTATGATCTGTTACCTGTTATGCGTGGCCATTTTTTTTTTTTGAGTCAGAGTCTCACTCCACTGCCCAGGCTGGAGTGCAGTGGCACACTCACGGCCACCCCAGTGTCGACCTGCTGGGCTCCAGCTATCCTTCCGCCTATCCTTTCGCCTCAGCCTTCCAAGTAGCTGGAACTACAGGTGTGCGCTACCATACCTGGTTGATTTTTGATTCATTGATTCATTGTAGAGACGAGGTCTCGTCAAGTTGCCCGGGCTGGTCTCGAACCCGCGAGCTCAGGCAGTCCACTCACCTCGGCCTCCCAAAGTGCTGGGATTATAGGCTGAGCCACCAAGTCCGGCCTGGACATTGTTAATATTATCTTTAATCTTTTGGCTTCTTTGTAAGTACTGTTACATTTCCTCTGGTTCTGTCTCTCTCTTTTTTTTTAAGTCAAGGTTTTTTTTTTTTTGTTTTTGTTTTTAATTCAAGGCTGGTGTGCAGTGGCATGGTCACATCTCACTGCAGCCTCGATCTCCTGAGTTCAGAAAATCCTTCTGCCTCAGCCTCCCAAGTAGCTGGGGCTGCAGGCACACCACCACACATAGCTAATTTTTTAATTTATTGTAAAGATAAGGTCTCACCATGTTGCCCAGGCTGGTCTTGAACTCCTGGGCTCAGGCCACCCTCCTGCCTTGGCCTCCCAAATTGCTGGGCTTACAGGCGCGAGCCACTGTGCCCGGCTCCTCTGTCTCTCTTTAGTTAAAAGTCGGTAGTGTGACATAGAAGTCAACTTCATCAGACACTCCAACAGGAGTGTACCAACAAGCAAAGGATTGTCACTATCTCTGCCTTGAGGACCTTGTGCCCTTTCTGAGGACCCCTTACTTCCCTGCCCGCCCGTCACCTTCTGCCCACCACCAATCCATGTATTGATTATCTGTCTGACTGAATTTGCTTTATCTCCATGGTGAGGGAACAAGTAGAAATAGATATCCTTTAAAAAAAAATTTTTTTTCTAAACAGATGAGTTAGGCGGAATGAAATGTGGCAGAGAGCATATACTTTGGGCTCATGGGACACAAAGGCCTAGCTGAATGAAATCAATATGCAGCTGACATTTGGACCCAAACTCCCTCAATGACCAACAGTCAGTTCCCAGCACACTGGGAACCGATAGGAACAAGGACGGGTTGACTGTCTCATCTAACGCTGCACCAAGTTGGGTTGGAAACATGGCTGTCTACACAGGTACGACATGGCTATGGTTCTACCTAATTAAAGAAAAACCAGCAATCCACGTGTCTGTGGAACAAACCAGGCCTGCGTGCAGACCAGAAGCCATGCTGCGGGGAACAAGGGATTGCTCTGTCCCTGGCTGACAACCAGATGCCCCTCTGGTCAGGGACACAAAGTGGACATTTGACCGGGGGATTAGAACAGCTGACCTGGGAGGAGAGTCAGGCATGGATAGTCGTCTGGTACGAGGCCAGGTGGGGACACGGGAGACGCGTGATAGCTGGAGATGTGGACGGAAAGTCAGGAGGTCATGCGAGTGGAGGCAGGCGGGCTCAGATCCCTACCTCACACCACACTCCAGGGTCAGCCACGGCCCCTTGAGGATTCAGAGCCAGCACAGACCTGGAAGTTCTGTTTTGACTTTGGGGCTGGAACAGATGCTGGAAGGAGACACCAGGGCTCCTGCTGTGAGGGGAGGGTGTAGAGGTCCCACCCACCTGCCCCTTCAGGTGCTTCTCTCTGTCTCTGGGGCTCCGGCAGCCCCTGCTGTGCCCTGAGACATAGCTTGGGGGTCAGGCCCTCTCGTCCTAAGGTGACTGGTATCTTTGGGACCATCCAAGGGATGTGGCCTTAACTGAAGAGGGTAGGGGCTCAGGGACCTGTGCGGGCCTGTGCCCCCCTCCATCCCTCTCAGATTCGGGGGGGGGGGGCCCTGCCCTTCCCCATGCCTCCTGGCCAATCCACCCACAAGCCTGTTCTACCACCATACCCCTCCCCCGGCACTGTCTCTCACCTAGACAGTGATGGTCACCCCCTCTCTGCTCTCCTTCCTCCCTCGACTCCTGCTACCCATCCTCCACCCACAGTTCACTCAGCAGCCGGAAGGATCCCGGGAACACCCAACTCCCATCACGTCCCTGCCCTGCTCAGAGCCCCCCTTGGCTCTGGACTGGCGCAGAATGCAAGATGGTGTCCACACCATGACCCATAGACCCTCGTCTGCGTGACCGTGCCTCCCTCGCCCGGCCCTCCGCCCCCTCACGTGCCTGCTATCCCCCGGACTCCTGCGTGACTCTGCCACGGGACCTTTGCACGTGCTGCCCTTGCCTGGAGCACTGGTTCCTCGCATGGCCCTGTCTCTCTTCTGTTCCCTCCTTCCATCTCTCTGCAGCTCTGCCTGAGCTCACCCACTCCACAAGTTCATTGACCCCTCAGCGCCACACGGGCCTTGCCCTCCCAACCTTCTCGCCCCTTCCGGATGCTGCGTTTTTACTCATGGTCCGACCCCCTCAAGGATTTTGTGAGCTGCAGGAGGGCAGGGGTGTCTCGTCCGCACCGTGGTCTCCTCAGTCCCGCTGGGAAGGCGCTGGGCTCTCTTTCACGGGCTCTCTCTCGTACCCTGCCATTACGTAAAACCGTTCACCTTGGCCACCGCATGGGGAACTGAGGCTGGGCAGGTGACCTGGAGGAGGGCAGGGCGAGTGACCAAGAGACAAGACAACAGTGACCAGTCATACAGATGGCCCGCGCTAGCCCTGATACCATGACCGTGGCTTGCTGGGGGCCTGTCCCCAGACAGGAGCATGGGTGCCATGCCAGGTCCATGTTTTCAGGCGTTAGCTCTAAGACCAGCCTGGGGCCCTGCCAGCCCCACTCCCTGGCAGCTCTGAGCAGATGGTGGCCTGTGGTCACCTCCCCAGATGCTTGGGCTTTCTGCCTGTGTGGCGTGAGAGGACGTGGGCAGCAGTTGAAGAGGCTCGTGCCATGGCCAGAATGCTGCCCCTGCCACGGAAGGTGGAGGGAAGGAAGGCTGCCCAGGCTCTGTAGACACTGGCGATGAGGCAGTAGGGTTGTCTGGACAGGCAGCCACGACCTGGGTGTCCACAAAGCCCGGGTTCGAATCCAGAACTTCCTCTTACCGCGGGGTGACTTTTTAGCTTGTGTACGTTTAGCTGCAAGTAACAGTTTACCTGACTACTGATAGCTTAAGTAATCTCTTGGCCGGGCACGGTGGCTCAAGCCTGTAATCCCAGTACTTTGGGAGGCCGAGGTGAGAGGATTGCCTGAGCCCATGGGTTCGAGAACAGCCTGGGCCACTTGGCAAGACCTCGTCTCTACAATAAAATTAAAAAATTAGCCGGGCGTGGTAGTGCAAGCCTGTAATTCCCGCTACTTGAAAAGCTGAGGTGGGAGGATCACCTGAGCCCAGCAGGTCAAGGCTCGGGTGACCGTGAGCGTGCCACTGCACTCCAGCCTGGGTGATGGAGTGAGACTCCAACTCGAAAATAATAATCATCGTCATCATCATCATCATCCCTTATTTCAACAACGACAAAAAATTTTTGAGTCAAGGTCTCACTGTGTCACCCAGACTGGAGTGCAGTGATGCAATCTTGGCTCCCTGCAGCCTCAACCTCCTGGGCTCAAGTGATCCTCCCACCTTGGCCTCATGTACCATCACGCCTGGCTAATATTTTATTTTTATTCTTTTGTAGAGACAAGGTCTTGCTATGTTGCCCATGCTAGTTTTGAACTTCTGAGCACAAGTGATTCTCCTGCCTCAGCCTCCTGAGTATATGGGACTTATAGGTGTGAGCTGTTATACTTGGCTACTTTTTTATTTTTATCTTGTAGAGATAGGGTCTCACTATGCTGCCCAGGCTTGTTTCAAACTTCTGAATTCAAGTGAACCTCCCTCCTCAGCTTCCTGAGTAGCTTGGACTACAGTCACCATCATGCGTGGCTAATTGTTTATTTTTAATTTTGTAGAGATGAGGTCTCACTATATATAGCCCAGGCTGGTCTCAAGCTCCTGGGCTTAAGCAATCCTCTTGCCTTAGCCTCCCAACTTGCTGGGATTACGGGTGTGCGCCACTGCGCCCGGCCAACGGATGTATTTTCATTTGCTTTTCTGAATGTCTCATACCTTTGCATGGCTGAAAAAGCAAAAATTATTTTGAAGACCACCAAGTGGGCTTTCTCCCTCCTGTCCTTGCCCCCATCTGCCGGGTCTCCTCTGAGTTAATCCATGTGGTTGGTGTCACCCGGACACTTCCTGACATCCTGGAGATGTGGAGAAGCATTTGGAATGTATCTCCTTCCTTTTCCTCCACTGTCGTATAAGCAGATGGTGACGTTTCACACACGCTGTTCTGTATCTCACTTTTCCATGTGACAGTAATCTGGGAGGTCTGTCCTTCTCAGAACATAGAGGATGTCTTCATTCCTTTTTTTGTTTTGTTTTTGAGTCAGAGTCTTACTCTCTCCCAGGCTGGAGTGCAGTGGCACGCTCATGGCCACTGCAGCCTCGACCTGCTGGGCTCAGCCAATCCTCCTACCTCAACCTCCCAAGTAGCTGGAACTACAGGCATGCACCACCATGCCCAGCTAATTTTTTGATTTATTGTAGACACGAGGTCTCGCCAAGTTGCCCAGGCTGGTCTTGAACCCCTGAGCTCAGGCAATCCTCTCACCTCTACCTCCCAAAGTGCTGGGATTACAGGCGTGAGCCACCGCACCCAGCTTCCTTTTTTTTTTTTAATGGCATCTTTATTGACATATAATTTATATGCCTTCAAATCCAGCCGTCTAAAATGTACAACCCAGTGGCTTTTAGTCTATTCACAGAGTTGTGCAAGCGTCACCATGATTCAATTTTAGAATGTTTTTATCATCTCAGTAAGAAGCTGTGCCCATGAGCAGCCACTGTAAGTCCTTCCCTACCCATCCCTTCAGCCCTGGCAACCACTCGTCTACGTTCTGTCTCTATGGATTTGCCTATTCTGGACATTTCACATAAATGGAATCATGTGATACGTCATCGTTTGTGACTGGCTTCTCTCACACTGCCTCATGTTTAAAAAAAAAAATTATTTTTGAATCAGTGTCTCACTTTGT
>CAUYQG010176443.1:0-42299 GCA_963574415.1 Tarsius wallacei | reverse complement strand
AATTCCGGCTACTCGGAAGGCTGAGGCGGAAGGATCGCTGGAGCCCAGCAGGTCGAGGCTGCGGTGGCTGGGAGCGGCCACTGCACTCCAGTCTGGGCGACAGAGTGAGACTCCAACTCAAAAAAAAAAAAAAAAAAAAAGGAAAGAAAAGTTACTTACTACGTTTATATTGTATTAAGTACGTATATTAGAATTCACAAGAGTACCAACCAAATGAATAGAGAGTGTATGTCTTCTAAGCCAAATAAAAAACATAATTTTATAAAAACGCAATAAAGCAAGGCATCAAGAAAGGAGAAAAAAATGAATTCAGAACTGTTAAGACAAAGAAACAACTTAATTGGTAGTAGTAAATCTGAATGTGTCAATAATAGTTGTCTGCTGTGCTCTCTACTAAAAGTTGTAAATCATCAGGGCTGCAGAACCCAACCATATATTGTTTATAAGATCATATTTCAAACATACGAACCAGAAAAGTTTTAAATAAAACAATGGAGGATGATATACCAATGAAATGCATTCCAAAAGAAAGTTGATATAGCTATATTATAGAAGATAAAATGGACTTCAAGGAAAAAGCATTACATGAGTTACGGGGTTATTATATAATGGCAAAAACTTTAAATCACCAGGAGGAAGATTGTGATGTCCTACCCACATCCCTCTTTGGGATTAAAGGACTTATTACTTCATTTCCTGGGAATGTCACCAGCAGAGAGTTGTCAGCTATTAGTCCCTTAAGAAGATTGGAGCCTCCTCAACCAACTTCACAGACCTTTTCCTGAGTAGCTCAAAACTAATGGCTGATAGACCAACACGGGGCACTCTGAAGGGTCATTCCATCTTCAGAATGCCTTGCATGGTCCATTGAGGCATTCCATTGAGACTGTATCACATCTTGACTTCTCTCTCTAGACAATCCTCCTTCCTCCTCTTCTCTTACACAGGACACAGGCATTGAATGAGAGAGTATTGCCTAATAAACCTCCTGTATACTGATTTCTGTCTCAGACTTGGCTTCCTGTGGAACTCAACCTGCAAAAGATGGTACCTGAGTGGCCCAAGAAAGAAAGTTTTGGGATGAGATTTTGGAGCTGTATCATCTGGTCCTGGAGACCCCAAAATTAATGGCAGATGGAGTACAGGCAGCCCCTGGCATCACATAGCCATCAGTGCAATCACATAGCCATCGGTGCAACTGTCAGAACTTTCCCTAGTGGTGAATTGGGATGGTACATCAGTGGAAAGAAATGCATGAGTTGGTGTGATGTTTTTAGCACTCAAAAATTATGGGAAAATAGTAACTCTAAGGACAACAGAATTGGATGACCATTGCTAAGTTCAACTGATATTCTGGGAAAAGACAACAAAAACTGAGAACATTCAATTGGCAGTTAAAAGCTAAGTATGCCGCCAGACACAGTGGCTCACACTTGTAATCCCAGCACTTTGGGAGGCCAAGGTAGGAGGATCATTTGAGACCAGGAGTTTAAGAATAACCTAGACAATAGCAAGACTTTATCTCTACAGAAAAATCAAAACAATTAGCTGGGCATGGTGGCATGCGCCTGTAGTCCCAGCTACTCCAAGGCGGAGGTGGAAGGATTACCTGAGCTCAGGAGGTCAAGGCTGCGGTGAGCCATGATTATACCACTGCACTCCAGCCTAAATGAAACAGTGACTCAAAAAACAAAAACAAAACAAACAATTAAAAGATGCTAAATGTGAAAGCTGGAGGGTGTCCTCAGTAATATACAAAGCAACACTCAATTTTTTTCCTTCCTAGAGGGAAATAGTAGGTGCATTCAGCTTCTACATTTGAAAGGTAGAGAAAGTCTAACACTTGGTCATAATGACAGCAGAGTTCCATTATGAGTTCGGCATTGACCAGAACAGATTTGATGAGGACATCAACACAACAGAGGCATGGTGGCGATGTATATTTCTGTGGACCCAAATATTATAATGAGCGACAAATTTGGAGGGACATCCATGGGAAACTGGCCCACAGAGAGTTTTGGAAACAGTTAAGAGAACATGGCATCCCCAGGGGCCAACTAGACAGGCAGCCAACAAAGACATCACCTCATCTGTTCTATCCAGAGAAACCAAGGCCAACTGGTCAGGAGGCTGGGGGCAGTCGCCCAGAAAATCATCATTCCTTGCCCAGCTTTGGACTCACAACCCATTGAAAATCGATTTTAAAGAAGTCAAGAAAATGTTTATTCATGTTCTGTAATTACATTATAAAACCACTGGTCAAGGAACATGCCTTTCACTATAATCAGAGCAGAAAAACCATACCCTTTATTTTTCTTCAAAGGATCAGTCAGCACATTCTGAATCACTTTTTTGCCCTTTGGGCAGCCCTGAAAGAACATTTCTTTAGAAAACTGTTTCTGAGGTGCAGTCTGGAGGTTTATTTTAGATGTGACCACCTGTGTGAGGTGCAAGGTTATTTTAAAAGGAGTTCTTTCATTTGTCAGTGTGGGAGAGAGGTTACTCCAATCAAAATTACATCACATTTGTGGGGCACCTGTGAGACTGTGCAGAAGTTGGCTCAAGTACAAAAGACTTAGTTTTCCTTTTTCTTTCCTATGGTAGTTAACTTGATTTCTTCTTTCCATAAATTCTTTAATTAGTTTAATAAAATATACAACAAACTGTGAGTGCCCTTTCTATTAGTTGCATTGGGCACATTTATGTAGTAAAGTTTAACTAACCAAAACATTGCATTTTGTGCAAAAAAGAAAATTTAAAGGTTTCAGAGCAGCTAGAAAATACAGAAGAGAAATTTTGAAGTAGTAGAGAGTTCTTTGATAATTCTCACGTTGACATTAGTGCTCTCACATAAAAACTCCCCTGCCTTCTGTAGACAGTGAGGATGGCATAATCTTTCTTTATTTTTATTTCTGTAGCATGTGAAGTTTTAATACTGCGGGTGTTAAGCTAAGATTTTTTTAAAAGACAGAAACAAGAGAAGGGATTTAGAATTAACGATTGCTGTTCCCTAGGGCTGTTGGGACTGACCCAGATTGATGCAAGTTTATAACAGTTTCCAGGAGAGGCTTAATTTTTCTTTTGAGAGGAGATCTCATGCAATGAGTGGAAGTAGGGCAGGAGCTCAGAATTTCAGAGCAATTATGTGGTCAGATTCATCATTGAGCCTTCAAATGACTTCAGGTTAAGTTTCAGTTATTAAGAGCTAATGCTCAATAACTTCCTTCCTTCCTTCTTTCCTTCCTTTTCTTTATCTTTCTCTCTCCCTCTCTCCTTACTTTCCTTTTTTCCTTCCTTCCTTCATCCTTTCTTCCCTCTCTCCCTCCATCCCTTCCTTCCTTCCCTCTCTCTCTCGCTCTCTTTCTGTCTCTCAAGTTTCAGTTATTGTTAAGACTTAAAAATTCAACTCCTTCCTTCCTTCTTTCCACTTCCTTCTGCACTTTTTACTTTTTGGTGTGATTTTGCATATTTGATGCAAACTCAAAGATATTTTGATCCTATAAGACCATTTCCTAGGCCAGGTTTCTTTGTTACCAAAATATAACTACCTAGTTTTCTAAGCCATGTAGAGTAGAGATGGTGACCAAGATGATGAAAAAGAGAGAGAGCAGCGAAGACAGGAGAAATCAAGGAAATCAAGGAGAAAAGAGATAAAGAAAAATGAGGGGAGAGATGAGCAAGACAGGGCAAGGAAAGCAGAATGGAGGATTAAGCATTCTGTCTGGAGAACAAGAGTGAATGAGAAATAAACCTTGTCTTCATGTAAGGTTGACCTTCTGCCACTGGCAGCTGCTTCACCTTCTGAGTCTGATATTTTATAACAGCAGCCTCTTCTGGAGTGAAAAATAGAGACTTCTTAATCAGGTATAGGGTCAAGGCTAGGCTGATGATGAGGTGTATTGAACAGAAGCAAGAGTGAGTTCTGATTTTGTGAACCTAAAGCTTATACAATTTTGAAGGTTCTCTCTAAGAAAAATAACTCAAAATTACAAATTCAAAGTTAGATGAAAAAAATGAATATTTATTTACAATGAGAAATAGCAAAAGATTTTTAAAAAGTTAACAAGTACCACAGACATCACAAATTCCAGAAAAATAACACATTTATATAATATAAATATATAACATTACTATTAATTAATGCACTTCTATAAGAATTTTTAATCTTCATTTTTGACTGCATACATTTAATTGCATCTTCATATGATAATTTTGTACAGAGAGAACAGAAAGATGTCTCAGGCTCTGGCATGGTTGATTGAAATTTGTTTTTACTATTTATAGTTTGGAAAAGCTTCTGCCTCCCAATAAATATTTTTAAATTAGGATATAGTTCACATATAGAAAAACACACAGATATGTGTGCAGTTACAAGTGTTGAGAAATATATAAGCTGATGTGACCCACACTCCATCCAGATCTAGAACATGTCCAACATTCCACAAAGATCACTTGTGTTCTTTTCCCAGTCAGTTCTAAGACAGCCCCCAAAGGCAACCAGCATTTTGATTTCTTTCACAATAGATTATTTTAGAACTTCTAGGATATATGGAATCATCACATATATATTCTTGTGTCTGGGCTCTTTTGCTCAGCAGACTATTTCTGAGGTTTATCCATGCTAGTGCACACATCAGTAGTTCATTTCTTTTTATTGTTGTCTATGATTCCATTGTATAGATATGTCATTATTTATCCATTTTTTGCTGATGAATATTTGGCTTGTTTCTAGTTTTTGGTACTGTTATAGTTACTATGTATGATTCATTTTGCTCATGGATGTGAAACTGGGCAGGACTCTGTGGGGAAGACTTGTCCCTGTTCCACTTGTGTCAGATGGAGTGGCTTGAAGCCTGTGCCTTGAGTCTTCTGAGGCTCAGACATGCACATGACTGGTGGTTGAAACTTTTATGGGACTGAGATCTTAGCCTGAGTTGTTGTCCAGACAGCCTCCTCATGGGCTTTAGTTCCCTACAACACAGTGACTTGGCTCTGAGTGCTAATGTCCCCCTGGAAGAACAGAACCTGGCACAAGTAGTTCTGCTTTGTGTGACCTGTCCCTGGACATCACAGCAGCACTTCCCTAATATTCTATTTATCAAAGTAGTGACAGAGTCCTGCCCAGGACCAAGGAGAGGAGAAATAGACTTTGCTTATTAATGGTAATAGTGATTCATGAACATGTGGCTCTTTGTGGAATATGTTATCTATCCCAGCTAGGATGAGCAAAGACACTCAGAACATTCTTGTATGTGTCTCTGACAGTTAGAAAACTGGCTTCTATTTTCCTTAATATCATTACTTATTTGCTAAGTGTGATGGTTAATTTTATGTGTCAATTTGACTGTCCCACATGATACCCAGGTTAAGTTTTATTTTTGGTGTGTCTATGAAGTTGTCTCCAAATGAGGTGAGCATTGGAATTAGTGGAATCAATCAAATTCATGGCCCTCTTCCATGTGGCTGGTGTCAATCAATCTTTAGGACCTGAACAGGACAAGCAGCAAGAAAGAGGAATTCACCCTCTTTTTCCTGTTTTGCAGCTTGAGCAGGAATATCTCATCGCATCTTCTACAGCCTTGGGACTGGGATTGATATCATGGACTCCTCTGGTCCTCAGGCCTTCACACTCAGACTGAATGACACTTTGAATTTCCCTGAGTCTAGATTGCAGTGGGACTTGGCCTCCATGGTCACAAGCCCATTCCTCATAACACCTCTCTCTCTGTGTATATTATAAATCTTCTGCTGGTTCTGTCTCTCTGGAGAGCCCTAATGCAGTAAGCAATCAGTTTCTCTGTGTGTAACCCTCCCCTGTTGCTGTCACTATCTCTGCCCCGTGTCTTCTTCCTCACCCTGCGAGGCTCTAACTTCTCACAGTGGGCAGTCCTTCTGGGTGGACCCTATTTCCCCATTGGCACTCTGACACCCTTACTGGGCAGTCCTCCTGGGACACCCTCTGTATCTTGCTTGGGCTCTGATACTCCCTACTGAGTGAAGAAAAAGGTCCTAACTGATTGCCATAGATTACGTCCGTGTAATTAATACTTTTGCGAATTAGAGAACCTGTGTGAGAATATGAACAAGTTCTAGGTGCCTCTCAGGCCATGAGAGTGAAGGGCCTTTCACCATGGAGGTTTCTTTGGTATTCATTACACTCCTTCATGCTGTAGACACTGTGAGACAGGGAGCCATGGAGATCCCATCTTCTGCTTCTCACTTTCCTTGCACAACTCATTCGTTTTGTGGTGCCTGTTGCTGCATGTACTTAGGCCACTTATGTATACAGTCGGCCCTTGGTGGCCAAGAGACATGGGCTCCACGATCTCCCATACCCAAGTCCATGGATGCTTAAGTCCCTGACATAAGACAGTGTTGCGTTTACAAATAACCTATATTTTTTTCCTCTGTATACTTTAAATCTTCTTTGGGTTACTTATAACCAGATACGGTGTAAATGCTGTGTAAACAATTGTTACACTGTATTGTTTAGAAAATAATGACAATAAAAACATGTATATGTTCAAAACAGATGTCATTTTTAAAAAATATTTTTGATCTGCGGTGGGTTGACTGTATACGTCTCTGTTTCTAAACGTCCTGGTGTCTTTGATAGAAGATAAATAACCCTGCTTCTGAAGCTTTTCCAGTTTACCATTCCAATATTTCACTTGACTTTTAATCGTATTAAAACATAAGGGCATTCCTAACCCTATGTTGGGGCCATGGGGAATCACAAAGGAATAGAGGCCTGGACTTTGAGTCTCCTGCAGTCTCGTTAGAAAGTCAAGAATGATATTAACAAAAACCTCCAAGGAACTATGTCAACAGTCTAGAGGAAATGTATGTCCACACACATATACATTAGGGTTCTGATTGTGTCCTTAAAAGAAGGCTTAACAGAAGAGAATTTAAGATAGAGTTTTTTGTACAGAGGTGCAGGCAGACTTCGGAGTTTTTTGGGCCTAGCTCCAGATGAGTCAACCCAACACCAAGCCCGAAGGGCCTGGAGCAAAGCAGTATGACCACAATCTGTGTCAGCGCTTGGACAAGGGCAGCCCAGCAAGAACCAAGTCTTGCGGGGTTGCAGCCAATGCAGGGATCATGTTAGAGTAGACAGAGGCGGGGAGAAGAAATATCCCCATGCCTTTCCCACACACTGTCTGATATCCCAAAAGTCAGAAGGTGAGGTAGTCTGGAGTGAGGACTGGGGTTGGGCCTCCCTCCCCCACCCCAACCCCCCACCGCCACTGCTGCGTAGCAGTGCGGAAAATATGAAGTTTAGCTGCTGGATGGGGAATGCCCAGCATGGCACATTGCCTTTTTTACCTTGTGTATTAGCTTCCAACTGTGGACATGACCAGTTACCACAATTTTAGGGCTTAGAGCAACACAAATGTACCCTATGGTTCTTGAAGCCAGAAGTCTGAAATTGGCTTCATGCTGCTCACATCACAACAGGCTCTATTCCTTCTGGACACTCTGGACAAGCATCTCTCTCGAAGCATTTTTCTGCTTCCTGAGGCACTTTAGTTCCTGGGCTCAGGGCCCTGGTCCTCTACCTTCAAAGCCAGTGACACCAGGCTGAGCCTACACACAACCACACCTCTCCTTCTCCCTCTCATCCTTCACCCTTTCACTCAGAAGGACCCTTGGGGTTCCATTAGGTCCACCTGGATAATGTTGAATAGCCTCCCTACCTCAGGGTCATGGATGAACAACTGTGATTCCATCAACGACCTTTAATCCCCTTTGCCATGCACCCTAACACAGTCACAGGTTTTGGGGATTGAGGTGTGGATATATTTTGGAGGACCACTATTCTGCCTGTCATACTCTATAGATTCAAAACACATATTCAAGAATATTATATGAAGGGGGACTCCCCAAAACCTAGAATTTATTTATAAAAAAATTGTGTAGTTATTCTTACAGTTTAAACTCCAGTCACCTTCAATGTACTCTCCATTTGATGCAATACACCTTTCGAGATGCTTTTTCCACTGCTCAGAACAGTTTTGAGCTCGTCAATTTTGATGCCTTTTAACGCTTCTGCCATTTTTTGTTTGTTTATTTCATCACTTCCACATTGGCAAAATGTTTCCCTTTGAATATTTTTTTCCTCTATGGGAACAAACAAACAAACAAAATCACTCAGGGAGAGATTGGGTGAATTGGGAGAATGGGGTACAGGGGTCATGCTGTTTTTGGTCAAAAACTGCCAAACACTCAGTGCAGTGTGGACAGGTGTGCTGGTAAATCATCCATCATAAAGCAGGTAAACACATTAAAACAATCTCCAAAAACATTCACTGAAGCAAACATAGCCTCTCACAATAACGCCAGCAAGTACACTGACACTGATAAGTTCCTAGAACACTTACTTACCTAGTTGGGGAAGCCTGTATTACAAGGGACCCACCCTCCAAAAAAAAATCCCCATTGTTTCTGGATCCCCCTTGTAAACTTGCTTTTGCCTCATGGTGCAGCAGATAAAGCAACAATCAAGGATCCAACTAGCTACACTTGGAGGATTCTCACCCGCATCTTCTCCCGGTGTTTGTTATCAAATGATGCATAAAGGTGTCCCTGGTGGGGAAAAGATAGTCACAGATCTGCAAGAATTCCAGTGGATCACAGCTCTGAACTAAAGAATATGTCAACTGTTCCCTCAGTTGGAACTCTCTGAGAGATTTCAGGATGTTTCAAGGTCTGGTCTTGGAAAAAGATCAGCTGTAAAGCATTTCTTCTCAGCTGGGATTCCAAGTCTCCAAGGGAAGATCGGCCTGTGGGGTGAGTTCTGGGTTTCTTTCTGGGTGAGTGAGAGAAGGGAATCTGCTCTGACAGTTTCATGATAGTGTTTGTGCTTTTGTAGACTTACAACTTCTTGACAAATTGCAGACTCATTTTAGGACCAAAGAAAACACCCATTTAGTCCTCCCAAAGATTCGACAGTCTAGGGGTGGCCTTTCCACATATTCCCAGCTGAACACCCCCAGGCTGTCCATCTCCAGGAGGGTACCTGGCTGCTGAATGCTTCATACTGAAGCTCAACTGACTGGGACATGTGTAATCTCACACTGTGTGTTTTTTAAGAAAAACTTTAGAGACAGGGTCTTGATCTGTTGCCCAGGCTGCATTGCAGTGGCACAATCATAGCTCACTGTAGTCTCGAACTCCTGGGCTCAATAATCCTCTCACCTTAGCCCTTGGAGTAGCTGGGACTACAGGTATGTACCACAATCCACGGCTAGTTTTTAAATTCTTTTTTGTAGACATGGCTGGTCTCTACCTGTTGTCTAGGCTGATCTTAAACTCCTGGCCTCAAGAGATCCTCCTGTCTGTCTCCCAAAGCACTGGAATACAGGCATGAGCCATCATTCCCAGCCTGTATATGTCAAAATATTCAACGTTTTATGACAAGCATCATAAAATTTCCTGTGGGTATACCTCCCATGCAGGAATTCTTCTGAGCCCAGGAGAGATTGGGCTGGGACTCTTTTTTTTTTGAGTTGGAGTCTCACTCTGTCACCCAGACTGGAGTGCAGTGGCTGCTCCTGGCCACTGCAGCCTCGACCTGCTGGGCTCCAGCAATCCTTCCGCCTCAGTCTTCCAAGGAGCTGGAACTACCATGCCTGGCTAATTTTTGATTTATTGTAGAGATGAGGTCTTGCCAAGTTGCCCAGGCGGGTCTCAAACCCAGGGGCTCAGGCAATCAACTCACCTTGGCCTCCCAAAGTGCTGGGATTACAGTCTGAGCCACTGAGCCCGGCCATGGGCTGGGACTCTTAAGGGGACTCTAAAGAGTGTCCTTTGAACAACTGAGACTGGAGATGAATGAGGAGGCAAGTGGAAGACTGAAGAGTGCAGCAAGTGTCACCCTTCAGCTTACAGAATACATATGACTGGCTTGTGGATCCCAGAGCCACAGGGACTGTGTTTGAGTCTCAAGTTAGTCTCCTCCTACCTGTGTAACCTTAGGAAAACTGCTTATACTGTCTATGGCCCATTCATTTTCTTAAATGTAAAGTGGCATAGCAAGAGCAAACCTTCCTACTGGAAGGAGGGAATGTATTTTTGCACATGAAGCACTTCAAGAGCTGAGAGAAAAAAGCAATGCCTGACATGTAGTAGCAATGTGTTAACTGTCTTATTATTGTTATTATTATTATTTCAAGGTGTAGATTGGAGGACACAGTTCTCCTAATAGGAGAATAAGCCTCCTGCTGTTGAGCCCCCGAAGTAAAAAGATGCAATTCTCCAAGGCCCCAGCACAGCGTGGCAGCCTGGAGGGGGCTTCACTATGGAGGGCCGGCAAAGGAAGACACAGAAGGAAGCTCAGGGGAAAAGCCCCTCATCCACCACAGAAAGTCGGCTCTCAAGAGAACAGGAGAAGGCGACTAAGCTGGGTGAGCTCTGCTCATTCTTCTCACACTTACAGGTAAGGTGAGTCCATCTGCATCCTCCAAGATGCAGGAAAGAAAGGCATGGGGCTGGGAGGACCAGGAGTATTGGGGAAACCATCTCCTCATGGGACACTGAAGAGAAGAGAAAAGGTGTTCACACATCCCACAGGTTGCTGCCAAGTCCTTTCAATGGGAAGTGACGGCAAACCAAGTCTAGTAGTGTAAAATGGGATTGTGAACTCACGACTATAAAGAATTGGGGCTTAGGCTTCAGGCTTAATGGATGTAGATATTCAAGAAATAAGACACATCTCCTTCTGTCTTGCTCAAGCCTGCTTGTCTTCATTCCTGTCTGTTTTCTCCCAGTGCAGACACTCTTCTCCACTCAGCAAGGAAGAAGGCTGCCAGTGAGACTTCCAACTCCATGACACCAAAGTCAAGGCCCATCCCCTAAATCTTCAAACTGAAGAACTGAGGAGGTGTCTTGATTGATCAACCAGTCACATGCCTGCTCTGAACCAAATCCTGGGCCAGGAGGTGGCCAGCAGGGTCACCCAACATTAGCTGTGGCCAGATAATAGGGCTATGTGATTGGCAGCTCCACAAGAATCACATTAGCTTGGGTGACCCTTCAGCTTTCTCCTGGCTTCTGGACGGATCCCGGATGTTCTCCTGTCTGCCTGCACCATACCTAGTGTGATATTGAATGAATAAATATTACTTGGCCATCTCTGATTCTTTCACTAGTTTTTATATCTTAGGCTATTTGTGATGTGTTTTCCCACACTTTAAAATAGGTTTTAAAATCTATTTTTTTCCAAAGACACCTGCATTCGCATGTTCATTGCAGCACAGTTCACAACTGTGAAGATGTGGAATCAGCCTAAATGCCCACCAGCTGATGAGCAGATAATAAAAATATGGCATATATACACCATGGAATAATATTCAGCTGAAACAATGTTTTTTACAGTAACTTGGATGGAATTGGAAACCATCATCCTAAGTGAACTAACACAAGACAGAAAACCAAACAGCGCTTTATCTCACTTAAAAGTGGGAGCTAAGCTTAGGGTCTGCAAAGCCATAGAGAATGGTCTAGTGAACACTGGAGACTCTGAAGGGAGAGGGAGGGAGGGACAAAAAATCACCTATCAGGTACCATGTGCGTGGAGGTGTGGTGGGTACACTTAAAGCCCAGACTTCTTTGCCACTGTACAATGTATCCATGTAACCAAAAACTATTTGTGCTCCCTAAAGCTATTACATTTTTAAAAAGCAAAAAAACTATTTTCCCCTGGATGTCTAATAATTAGCCATAATTATGCCTTTTGGGGCATTTGGGAAAATAAAGAATAAACTTTCTCATAGGCTTGTGGCAACCAATGAGTAATTAGAAGTCTCACTGAGTTCTTGGATATATCATAAATCAAGGGAGCAATTTGGCCAGTCAGGGAGTCAAAAGTGGCCAGTGTAGCTCAATGCATTTTAGAAACAATGGCCCTTTTGAGCATGTTCTCATTTGAGTTCCACCAGCTTCTCTGTGTACTTCTAGCTCAATCATACAGTTTTGTGGCATGAGATAAAATGACGTTCAACCAATTATAACATTTGCTGAGTAGTGGACACTAATGCTTACCTTAAAGTCCTTATAACATGAAAGAAAAGTCTTCATCCTCTGATGTGGATCAGAGCCTAGAGTTTAAGAGCAGCAGGGCAGGTGGCTTTCTTGGGAATATGGTCCTGGGAACAGAGGTGCAGGGGAGGGAGAGGCCACTCCTCCAGGCAACTCTTCCTGCTGGGGACACTCATGAAATGGGCCTGGGAGCCCACCTCCCACTGGCCAAGGCTGGCCCAGGGGCTTTCATCTTCCTCTCACTCATGGGCACACTCAAGAGTTCCAGGTGGGCTGTCCTGGGTAGCCCACCATGGGATGCCAGAGAAATCCTAGTAGGAAGGAGAGGTGAGTTGGGTGGGCCCAGGAGAGGCTCTGTCTCGTGGTGATTGTTGAAGCTGGGCAAAGATGGTGCTGACCCAGTCCCCACAGCAGCAGCTAGAGTAAGAGGTAGGTGGGTCAGGAGGACCTAGGAGTGGTGCATATGAGATGTGGAGTGTGTTGGCTGTCCACTGCTCACAGTTTTCTCAGGGGTTTAGTCAAAGCCAACAGCCTGCCTTCTGACTCTGTTACCAACCTTTCTCACTGCCTCACCCACAGTGAGTGCATCTGCTGGGTGTATCATCTTGGGGGAGGGGGCGATGCATGGACCTTGGTCCTGGAAGTTCTTGGTGGGTCCTTCCCTGAAATTCCCAGAATCTACAGAGGATTACTCATTTGCTTTTGTCTCTTCCAGGCTAGAGTAGCTGTGATGGTTAGTTTCAAGGGCCAGCTTATCTGGGTCTCAGTGACCAAATATTTGGTTATCATCATTATTCTAGATGTTTCTGTGAGGGTGTTTTGGGGTGAGATTTACATTTTATTTTATTATTATTTTTTTTTTTTTTGAGTTGGCGTCTCACTCTGTCGCCCAGACTGGAGTGCAGTGGCCGCTTCCGGTCACCACAGCCTCAACTTGCTGGGCTCGGGCGATCCTTCCACCTCAGCCTTCCAAGTAGCTGGAACTACAGGCACGCGCTACCACACCCAGCTGATTTTTGATTTATTGTAGAGATGAGGTTTCGCCTGCCCAGGCGGGTCTCGAACCCGTGGGCTTAGGCAATCCACTCACCTTAGCCTCCCAAGGCGTGGGATTACAGGCTGAGCCACCGAGCCCGGCTGAGATTTACATTTTAATTTATGGACTTTGAGTAAGCAGGTTACTGTTCATAATGTTGATGGGCCTCCTCCAATCAGTTGAAGGTCTGATTAGAACAAAAAGCTAACCTCCCCCACCATCTCCAAAGCAAGAAGGACTTCCCAATAGGCTGCCTTTTGACTTCATCTGTGACATCCACCCCCTGGTTCTACAGTAGACTGTCTTTGGACTCAAGTTGCAACTCTTTCCCATGTCTCCACAATTGCTCATGCAATACTTTAAAATCTTTCTTTCTCTCTCTCCATCTCTGTGGGTGTATGTATATATATCCTGTTAGTGCTGTTTTTCTGGAGAATCCTAATACAGTAGCCATCACAGCTTAGACCGAAAAGGAAGAAAGTTTCTTGTGGAGCCTTGTGGGTGGAGTTATCGAAGTGATTAAGTGGTCTGTTACCTAGAGATCAGTGATGACATCTGATAATTAGCCTTGGGAAAATGCCACTTAAATGAATCCATCAACTGGTAACCAGTTTAAGTGCCAGATTTTCTTTATCTTTTTCTTTTTTTTTTTGATTTGGAGTCTCACTCTGTCGCCCAGACTGGAGTGCAGTGGCTGCTCCCGGTCACCGCAGCCTCGACCTGCTGGGCTCCGGTGATCCTTCCGCCTCAGCCTTCCAAGTAGCTGGAACTACAGGCAGGCGCTACCACGCTTGGCTAATTTTTTGATTTATTGTAGAGATGAGGTCTCGCCAAGTTGCCCAGGTGGGTCTCAAACCCGCGGGCTCAGGCAATTCACTCACCCCAGCCTCCCAAGGCGCGGGATTACAGGCTCAGCTACCAAGCCCGGCTAGTGCCAGATTTTCATTTGTCAATGTCTTATCCAATATTTAAATGTTTCTTCAACATTATACTCAATGACTTCAACCAACCTTAAGCCTTTGGAAACTGCAGTCTCACCTGGAGAATGATTTTCCATATCTGCATTTGTCACACCAGTGGTTAAAGACTGTCCTGAAAAGACTGTGGCATGACGGGCTGAAAAGGAAGCGTGTGTTAAGCAAGAGTCGTGGAGGTAAACTTCGACAGAGTCGTCAGCTCCTTAGTGTTATGACGACTTTTGCTTCTTCTAAAGGAAGTTGCAACCTGTAACTGCGGAGACTCAGACAGGGAGAATGACAAGGACCCCTTTATCTAAAGATCAGCAGAGGATCTTGAGTCTCGGACTGTCTAACTGTGGCTCCCAAGACTGGCAGCAGCCCAACTGACAATCATATTCCCCACAGGCCACTGACCCCTGCTTTGGCTGTTAGCTTTCTAGAGACTTTTTATAGCTTTCACTCCCATTCTGCATGAGCTTACAATGGCTTGACTGTATTTCAGACTTTACAGACATGTCAAAACAGATGGGTCATGTTGCTTTTGGAACCGTTTACCAAATTCTGCTCTTTTATCTGAGATTTCCATAGGGACGCCTTCCGACAGGGCCTGTGTACTTGGTCATGTTTGTTGAGCAAGTTGATAGAGTTGATGAACTCAACCCACCACTTCAGACCGTCTTAAACTTTCTTTGTTTGCTGGGATGCGAGGAGACTTTCACTTAGAGCACATGCACAGTCTTCAGGAGCTTTAGAATCTGCGATTTCAGCAAAAGCGTCATTTCCACCAATGGCTTCGGGAGTCTGAGCTAATATGTCCCTCGACAAGATGATAGTAAAACTTATGCAGGTTGTTTTATGTTGGGATCAGATTCAGCTCTGTGAGGAAGTGGCTGCCTTTGTCCAAAGATCTACTTGAACAAAAAATCATCTGGTGTTTGACTTTAGGTATGGTATATAGTCTAGCAGTGGTGGTGTCAAAGTCAGAAGGCTGGGCATTTTGTGATCTCATCCTAGTCCTGTACTGCTCAAGTCTTCAGTTCCCACATCTGTAGATTGGGAACATTAACAGTGCATGACTCATTATGCTGTTGCAGGGATTATAAAATATTACAAAGGACAGTGCATGTAGAAGGATGTAGCAAATGTTCCTGAATGTCCTCAGTTCAGGAAGCCCACAAGGTCTCTAGGGTTCGGTTGACTAAGCAGGTAGGTCCATGTAACATAGTATGTATTTATGTCCTAACAATTTAGTGGTTGCTTTAAAAGATACTACATGTGTGTTGAAAGAAATCTAGATTTTTCTGTTCCTAACCAGAGTTTCTTGCCGATGTGAAGCCTGTGTCTCGGACACTGCTCAGTCTCTCAAACTTTGAAGTCGGGTTGGACCTTGCCACTTTCACTTCCTGTTCTGCACTGATTTTCCAGCACAACTTGCTTTTTATCACAGAGTTTGTGAAAAACCCAGCTTCACAAAGACGTAATGTCATCTATAGGAGTGCTGTGTGATCTCATGCGGAAACTGTGAACTTCCTTCAGTTACAGCTTGTGAAGTGTTCTGTGGATGCAGAGGACCCAATGACCAGGCAAAGTGTCCTCTAGGCTCTCCTGCAACCACCATGGTACCTGAGGCAGGACATTGCTCTACAGCCTCAGGCTGACATGGTGTCTAGTGCTTGGGTATCCCTTATTAACTGGTGTCCTGGAGTTACTCTCCTACTCCGGTTGGACATGTCTGTAAGTTCTTCTGGGCAACTGTCACATGTAGCAGGCTTTTTTGTGGAGGGATGACACTTGAGCAAACACAATTACACAAATATGTGACCTGACTACATTGCTGTTATTCAGTGTCATCTTGGGGACAGTGGTCAGGCAGCTGCACAGCTCAGTGCCATTCTGGGCATCCATTCTTGTGTGCCACTCCCAAGAATGTGGTGTGAGCCATGTCCTTGGGAAGACAAAGTGGAGGCCTGGAGACTAGGGTTACAGGTGTGATGCTGAACACAGACTGTTGGATTTCCTCATTTAATCCTTCAAAGAACCTTAATAGGCTTAGGAGAAGCAGTATGGATAATAATACATTTGTTTCTGGAGGTGTGAGGATTTTGTTAAAATCCAGGTTCTGTTACTGACCAATCGTGTGGTCTTGGTGAAGTTGCTTAAGCTCTAAGCATCTAATTTTATCACCCATAAAACAGGACTAATAAAAGTTGCCTGCCTGCTGGGTGTGGTGGCTTAAGCCTGTAATCCCAGCACTTTGGGAGGCCCTGGTGAGAGTATTGCCTGAGCCCATGAGTTCAAGACCTGCCCAGTCAACTTGGTGAGACCTTGTCTCTACAATAAATCAAAAAATTAGCCAGGCATGGTGGCACATGCCTGTCGTTCCAGCCACTTGGAAGGCTGAGGCGGAAGGATCACCTGAGCCCAGCAGGTTGAGGCTGTGGTAGCTGTAAGCAATGTGCCACTGTACTCCAGCCTGGGTGACAGAGTGAGACTCTGACACAAAAAAATACAAATAAAATAAATAAAATAAAATAAAAGTTGCCCACCTCACTAAATTGTGGGAGAATAAGTTACCTAGCATGTATAAAGTCCTTAGAATAGCACCTGATACTTGATGAACATTAGCTTTCCTGTAAGCACAGTGTTATCTTTATTTTACATATTACTATGTATAATAGAAAATTGAAGCCTTAGAGATATGAATGAGCTTCCCTAAGTTGACATGGCTGCTAAGCTGTGATGCTGGGATTTGTCTTTTTTCAGTCACAGTGCTCTGGGGAAAATGTTTCCCTCCAATTTGAGAGGGCTAAGTGTCACCTAATCTAGACACACAGTTATAATTTCAGAATACTCATATACCCTTACTATTTAAACCCATGTGATTTATGGAATGTATGACCCACTTCAAAATTTGTGATCAGCTCTTTTTACACATAGCTCTTTAATTTTGCTGACTATGGCTCAATATAAATCAATACAAAAGATTATGACATTTCACTATGCCCAGCTGTTTCATTCCTTAAGGGAAGTCCAATGTGTACTTTTCTCTCATGCAGCAAGGCTCCAAGGCCAGGCAAGGAGTCATGGCATGTGCTCACCAAATTTCCCTTGTGTGTCCACCCATGTCTGCCTGCCTTGATAAATAACAGCGATGATTCTGTTTTTGCAGTGTTTATTAACTACATGGCTGAAGACATGGTAGCAAGATCTCAGATTTTGGCTGGGAAGAGAGAGATAAAAACATGCAAAGCCTGAGGCAGTCCCTTGGGATTCCCAGGGAGTTGGACTCTGCAGAAAGGTCTGGGGTGTTAATGCTCAGGACAGGACAACCGGCAGGGGTTGAGGATGGGACAAGACAGGGAAGAAGAGGTAGATTTTCTCTTTCCTGACTAGCTCAGATCAGCTTCATAGGCAGCCATTCAAAGGGGAAAGAGCAAGGAAAAGACCACTGACTGTCACTGATCCCCTGTGCCAAGTCTTGGGCTAAGCATTCCCACATACCTTACCTTTTAGATTCTACAAAATAATAATGCAACATAAGTACCATTAAGCAGAATAGTCTATTGAGAAAATCCAGGAAGTTCAAATAAGTTGCTTGACACATGGGGCTCATGAGTCATAAAGCTGTGATTCCAAAAATCTCTGCTCCTCCCATTGTGTTATGGGATGCTTGAGATGACTGTCAGCATTTCTCATAGTTACGTTTGTTTTAATATAGGCAGTTGTATGTGAATTTGCAAGAGTTAATTATGCTCATGTTACCCAATTCCAATTTCAGTGATATTGCATTGATGAAATCGGCCAACATGGTATGTCTCTGTCTATTTGGGCTGCTATAACAAAATATCATAGACTAATGGCTTAGACAACAGACTTTTATTTATCACACTTGTAGAGACTCGGAAGTCCCAGGTCAAGGTACTGGCCGATTTGGCTCCTGGCGAAGGCTCTCTTCCTGACTTGCAGACAGCTGCCTTCTTGGCAGAAAGAGAGATAGGAAGCAGACTCTGTGATGTCTCTTCTTATAAGGGAATGAGTCCCATCATAGGGCCCCAACCCTAAGGACCTCATTTAACCTGATCACCTCCCAAAAGTCCCATCTCCAAACACCATCACATTGGGGGTTAGGGTTATAACGTGAATTTTTTAGGAGAAAGGCAATTTAGTCCATAGCATGGCAGAAGCTTGAAATTATGGGAGTGTTTATACTACAGAAGGTGACACACATTGTTTGGCTCTCTGGAGTAATATATCAACTTCTCTTGAGATAATGCATAACAATATGGTTTAGAATGGAGAAAGGGATACACTTCTATGGTAAAGAGAAAGGACATCTGTGGAAGGGAAAATGAAAAAAAATAAAACACTGGTGTATTCTCAGGCAGATCAATTTTAGAAAAAATATACAGATGAAAGTTGAAAATTGATTTCTACGAAATTATGATACAGGTGTGTGCATTTCCCTTAGATAATCATGTACCCCCAGAGACATGCATAATTTAGTTTGAAGACCACCAACGGAAAGCTCTAGTATTAAAAACAAGAAAGACAAGGACTCTGGGCTCTGGTCATCTCATGCCTACAGTGTAATGGAAGGATAGATGAGTAAACAGAGAACTAGAACATGGTATAAATCATGTTGCAGCATCTAGCCATGTCCCTTCCATGCAGGGTGAGAAGTTTGCAGTTTGCAAGGTCCATAGCATGCTGCCCTCCTTTTTGGATCCTGTTCAGGTCATCTGGGATCCTGGAGTTCCAGCTCTGCCCAACTCCTTTCCTGGAGCTGTCCTACCATGGTAAAGATTGCAGGCTAGGATACCAGCTCATGGCCCCTAGACATGAGACTCCTGCCATACTGGATGGAGCAGCAGTGAGAGGACCCTTGGTCAGGGGGACCCTGCTCACTGTGTACAGCCAAGTGCCACCAGGAAGGTTACTGAGCCCAGAAGTCTACACTTGAATCAGGTGTTTCACGTTATGAAAAAGTATTTGTCAAGATAAAAAAGTAGAACATATCGAACAGCTTGTTAGCATGATTTACAGATTTCAAATATTTAGGCATATGGTATATGAGCCTCCACTTCTGCTCTTACCCCAGGCCCCAGTAATGTGGGGTGGGAAGCTTGGGGTTGGCTATATGAGCTTACAAAGCATTATTCAATAGCAGAATAAAATGATTATCTTTGAATTTCACAAAGATTGGGTGGCGGTGAGACTAGTAAAGGTTAAGACTGGAGAAAGGGAAACCATCGCAGGAAATCTAGGCAAGAAACAATAATTCATTGAAATGAGGACAGTGAGAACAAAGAGGAAGGGCAGGTGAAAGTGTTTAGGATGTACAACCAACAGGACTTATTTGTGACAGTTAATCACCATTCAGCTTGAGATGCCCAAGAACCAGTTGACTGGGTAAGAATCTCATAAGAATTTGGGGGTCACAGGTATGTGTGTGTGTGTGTGTGTGTGTGTGTGTGTGTGTGTGTGTGTGTTGCTGAAGTTCTGGATAGGAATGTGGTCACTTGAGAGGGATGCCAGCCTTAGAGGAGAAGAGTGCTGATACCAGATCCCTGGCAGTTGCATTTAAGACCCAAGTAGAAGGAGACGAGCGTTTGAAGGAGGAGCCTGAGAACAAAGAAACAGAATATGGAATAGGGGAGCCCAAGTGAGAAAAGGACCTTCAGAGGAGAAAAGTCAATGGGGCTGGATGCTGTGGGACTGTTACATGTGATACGTATGGGACAGTGTCCATTGGACTTGGCACTATCTCACACTGATTTATTCAGTAAATGTTCTTGACTGGCCAAGTGTTAACCACAGGGATAAAGTAAATGTGTAAAGAGACACAAAATATTCACCACGGTATAGGACTATTTTCTCTAGAATGTGAATACAGCCATGTTCTTCTAGGTATATTGAACCAAGGTCATCATTCTACAGCCAGGTACTTGCCATTGGCAAAGAGCCTCACACAGCCCTAAGTACTGTGGAGATATTAATATCTGGAAGCATGATAGCTTTTTAAAAAGGGGAAAATAAAGTAAAAACAGAAGAATTTGCCAGCAAAATTTTCTAAAGTGTCATGTCAACCAGTCATTTGAATAATAGAAGGAATCTAATAAAAAAATACTAAATTCTTCCAAATTAAGTGCAACTGGAACTACTGCAATCTTACACGACCTGCCCCATAAAATGACTATTTTACTTAAAAATCTCATGGGATGCTTACTTTGATTTTTTAAAAAATGCACAGATAATACCTGAACTGTAAGCACATCATGATTATCACACTGAAACCATTTTGGTCAGAGAGAAGCATTTCAATTGGTTTCCCCCCATTCTGAGAAATAAACCTGGTCCACTTCACAATACTGGTCCTGATGTGGAATCATGTGGTTATTTCTGCCTCTGAATCATGGGCCATGGTCCTTTCTGAACTGCTGTTCCCTGCCAAGACAATCTCACCCTTTTCCGCCACCTGCAAGAACCCCGGTTCTCCCCAAACTTTTCTTCCAAGCCTGCCCACTGATGGCATGCTTTGCTCACTGGGCTTTTCTCATCTCCTGCCTTTGAAACCTTGGGAGCTGCCACCCCACCCAAGTCATTTACCTAGACTGTCTAATCTCCCAGTGGTATTTTAGAGGCCTGTTCATCTTTTCCTATAGTACTTATCACTGTGGTTAGGAGATTCTAAATATATATACATGGCATGATCACAGTTCACTGCAGCCTCCACCTCCTGGGCTCAGGCGATCCTTCCACCACAGCCCCCCAAGTAGTTGGGACTATAAGCACACGCCACCAATCCTGACTAATTTTTTTATTTTTGTAGAGATGACGTCTTGCCATGTTGCCTAGGCCGGTCTTGAACTCCTGGGCTCAAGCAATCCTCTTGCCTCAGCCTCCCAAAGAGCTGGGATTACAGTCATGAGCCACTGTTTCTGGCCAAAAGATGTATGCATATTTTTGAGAGAATATTGGCTGGGCACAGGACAGTAAATGTGCCAAAAAAGGGTGGTCTTGAGAGCCACCAGGACTATGTTTCATAAATGACTAATCACAGACTAGAGAAAGAAACACAGACTAGCTCCAAGGTCTCTTTATGACTATGGTTAACTATACTGCATGATATGTCATGAGCAAGAATTAGGGGCGTGTCCTTCATGTCCAGCAGGTACAGCTGTGGGGATGGGCAGTGCACCCTGGCCTCTTGCTTTTATGTGTTTCCTGTCCTCCTCTGTGAATGATAGGGAGGCAGACTCATTGACTGCGTTCTCCAGGATTCCTACTAAGTCCAGCCACAGAGGGACTGATAGGAACTAGAGGGTGGGAGAGGGGAATCGGGGTGTTTTGCCCTTACTCTGTTGTCTCCAGTGGCTCTGTCTCCCCCATGGCTCTGTGTTCCACTGGACAGGCTGCCGTGGCTCTAGCTCCATTGCCCTCTGGTCGTCCCATGTCTCCCCTTGGGTGGTGGTGGGTCTCTGTGTTGCTGATCTCTGGGCAACCTTGCTGATCGTTATTTGACTTTGTTAAGTAAAATGCACGAGAAGCTGTGGTTTGGACCGAGCTCCCGCACCAGGCCCCACCAGAACAGACCAAATGGAGTCACTAGTGCTCAAGTGCCACGTCTAACCAGGCCCATGCTAAGTTGTTTATCTGACCTTCCAGGCATCAGGGAAGAGAGATAACAACCAGATCCCCAAAAGGCCACTGTTAGCTGACATGAAAAGGAAGCTCCTTTTGCTGTAACGCTTTTTAGGCTAGTAACTCCAAAATGACTAGTCTGCTTTTTGTTCCCTGTTTCTGCTTTCTGTAGCGTTTTCCTGTCTACAAATACTCACTGCCCACATTGCAGAAAACTTATCTTTGACCCTCTTCTGGCTCTGAGTGTGGACTGATTTACATATCGTTTTTTGCTCAGATGAAGCTGTTAGATGTGTTTTGTCTAAAGTTTTTCTTTCATGAGCTTCTAAATTATGGCATCACAGAGTAATCAAGTTTCTTTTATTAAATTTCCTTGTTTGAAATACATAAGAAATAAAGGTAAAATGTGGAGGTTGGAGAAAAGAAAAACACAGGAAAACAAATGGTCTGTCCAGAAGGAAGTAAAGGAATAGGTGACTGAAAACAACACGTGCAAAAACACCCACGACAAATGCAAGGCTTCACTAGAATTACTAGCAGAAAAAAGATTTTATCGCTGGAGTAATTTGAGAATCGATTCCTCTGGCTGAGCCTGGCGGAGCCAGCAATAGACAAAGGCAGGCTTGTCATCTGATGGAGAGGAGCTGGGAAAATTGACTTTGGCACTTTGGCCCCCGGGAGGAAATGAACCGTACGTAAGTAGTAAAAAGGGGGTCAGCTGCCACTTGGATGAGTCTTGGTTTTAACTGGGTGCCACTGACAGGTCCTTGACATCGTGGGACAGTTTCTACCTACACAGAATTGGCCATTCAGTGGCCTGAATGACCGTGCACAATTACTGCTGACAGCACAGAATTTCTAGATTTGCTGCCTTTTGCTTATTTGTTTCTAATCACCACTAGGTACATATATCTCCTAGAAAACCTCCTACATCTACAGATGTTCTGCAGGCTGTGTGGTTTCCTACCGTGGCCAATGTGTGCCATGTCTTTTTTTTTTTTTAATGAAACTGTGAGTTCATGTTCCTTGAACTGGAAAGATGAGAGTTTGCCAAGGACCCCAGGGACCATACTCCTAGAGGAAACAGAAAAATATTCTCATGGAAAAAAAAAAATCCTAACTTATCCCTTTGTCTAGCCTTGTGTTTGTAATCAAGGCCAAGGCTGTGGAAAGTTAAAGTAAATTCCTAATCTGAAGAAGGATACATACATGGCGATTTTGAAAATCTAGCCAAGAAGATCAAGTCTGGGAACAGGATGGATTTCAATGAGTTGACAGCTTTTAATCTTTGCAGCATTTCCAGGAAATGCTGCCTAGACATTGGCTTTTTCAAATGCATTTGTTTTCTGGCTTTCCTGGGGTTGCCAGTAGTTTGCTGACTGGATTGGGGTTAGATGGGCTTTTGTGATGTGAATGAATTATAATATTCTGCCAAAGCCACCTTTGCATTATTTGATGACATTTTCTTAGGCCCTTCAGAGGATGTGAGAGGCCCTCAGGCTTCCACCTTGAACCTGAGTGGCACTGTTTGTTCAAATATAGTAGAAATCAGTCAATGCTCTGTAAAACAGAGCTGCTTTGGTTTTGGGGACATGAATTAGCTACAGACTTCCCAGAAATCAAATCTTGCTTTCGCATTTTGTGTCTATCTCTTATCTACTTATTCTTTAAAAGCTCCATTTAACAGCTGAATGAGGTGGCATATGCCCATAGTCCCAGCTACTCAGGAGGCTGAGGTAGGATTGCTTGAACCCAGGAGTTTGAGGCTAGCCTAGGACTCTGCTTCAGGACGGAAGGAAGGAAGGAAGGAAGGAAGGAAGGAAGGAAGGAAAGAAGGAAGGAAGGAAGCTAGCTAACTATGTAAAAGCCTCATAATCCTTTCTTTTGACCTTTTTCGACTAAATTTTTATAAGGAAGATTTATACAAATATAAAATTATTTATTTATTTATTTATTTTTTGTCTTCCTTTCAATACCTTTAGAGAGTACAAATGGTTTTTGGTCTGGACTTTAAGTGTATTCACCACCCCAACCTGTGCACATTATATTCGATAGGTGATTTTTCCATCCCTCCACCCCTTCCTTCATCTCCCTCTGAGTCTTCCGTGTCCATTATACCATTCTCTATATCTTCACAAATCCTTAGTTTAGTTTCTACTTATCAGTGAGAATAACACGCAGTGTTTGATTTTCTGTTTCTGAGTTCACTTAGGATGATGTTCTCCAATTCTATCCAAGTTGTTGTAAAAGACATTACAAATATAGATTTTTTCTATATATCTTACATAAATTATTTTTTTTCTGACTAATTTCCAACCTGCAATGTGATTTTAAATACCAAAATAAGGCTCAAGTTCTTAGTGATAGCAACAGATTTCTAATTTACCAATTTTATTTAGTTTGTTCTTTTATAAACTGTCAGGTGGATTTCAGGAAAAAAATGTACAAGATCCTAAAAGAACAGGGACCCAAGACTGTAGATAATCAGCAAAAGAGAACGTGCAGAGGACAGGGCATTCTCAACCTTACTGTCCCTTTGCTGAGGCTTTGCCAGACAGCAGGATCCAGGACCGGGCCTTGGATGTATGCGTCTCAGAATGGGGACAGGAAACAACCACAACTCCAGTTGCTTGCCTTGTAAGCATCTCAGTCACGTCATGGATTAAATGCATCCTCATGAAATCAGGATAATAGCAATAATAGCCAACATGAACTGAGTATTCTCCATGAAGTGTTTAAATCCGTGTACAGTTTATGAAGTCTTCCAAGTGATGCTGTGACCAGGGCCCTTTGTTCTGCCTCCTCCCCTTTCCTCTGTCCCTCCCAATCCTTAGTGCAGACTGCTTCTCTGTGGAGTGACTCCTGCCTCTCCATTCTCATGGGGTGACCCCAGGTCACTCTTTGCTTTGGGCAGTGACTCCTCCAATCTGTGTAATTTTCTGAAACTCACCTACGAGTGTGGGAGGGAGGAAGCTGCAGGATGCCGCACACTGGCAGCAAGTCTCTGAGCTTCAAGGGGCTTTGTGGGAGTGAATACTCTTGGATGTTGTTATCCCTGATCTATGGAGGAGTCCTGACAAAGCTAACTTTGCCCCCCAAATGAGATTCTTTCCTGGGGTGGGGTCAAGTAGTAGGGCTTTTATTCTATGGTCATAGAGTGGAGGTGTGGAAATGGGGTTTACAAATCAACTTTTCCCTGGTGGGAGATGAGGGAGCTAAAACACAGGGTTTCTTTAATGAAGGGGTGGTCATTGCAAGGGGAGGAATAGTCATGTTTTTTCTGGGAATGGGTGGAGGCTTCCCAAAATTCAGGTCATACCATTTTCTTTTCTTCTCCTGGTCCCACGTTTCCTTTCCTGGCTGCCAAGTGGCGTGCCATTTAGCATGGAAAACTATCAAGGTGGGGTTAGAGGCTCTTCAGGGATCAGGTGAGCCATCATCATGGATCCCCCTGGTTTAGCTGGTCTGGTCAAGAGGGGAGCTTCTGTCTGCAGGCATTTCTGTTTCTTAAAGATAAACAGGGCTGTTTTGGGGTAGAAATTCAGTTTCGTTATGCAGTCATAACACTGGGTAATAAACATTATATGTGACAGTACATGAAGACCAGTGTGCAACTATCTCCTCACACACCTACACAGATTTCACCTCTTTTCCTATCTTTCAGGAAAGCCCTGCTTCGAAGACTCATCTCTCAGTCCCTGTCTCCAGCCATGACCCTCATGCCAACAGTATGCCCACTAGGCTGGGGTCTCTTCTGCTGAGAAGGTTAGCCAGAAGTTGACAAGGCGGGGAGCCTGGCTTTCCACATCAACAGCTGCTGCTAGCCAGGCACTCACTAAAGCTTTGGCCTTCTGGAGGAAACCTAGGAAAGAATCCTCTCCTCATTCCCAGACACATCTGCACCCAGGACACCATGGCAGTCGTTAGCCACAGGATGAGGTCAATGTGCCTTCCCTCCAAATCTGAATGCTAATGTCCCCATGTGAATAGTGCTGCCCATGGAAATAAGCAGAGGCTGAGTTAAACCACAGATGCATAGACCAGATCGCTAGGCAAAACATAAGAGCTGGCAGGACTAAGACAGGGCCTCAAGGCTTCCTTGTAAAATGAACTGGAGGGCTGTATGAGGCCGGCAGAGCAACAGACCAAAGTACACCAAGGTGATCCAGAGACAGGAATACGGCCTATTGGAAGTAAGGGAATGGATGCTGTAATGTTCTGGACTGTAACTGGATGCTGTAATTGAGGACTTGAGATTCTTCTAGCCCAAATCTCCTTCCTCCTTCTCCACCTTCTTCCAGGCCTTGAAGTGCTGAGACACAGGGCAGGGTGATCCACAAGGTGCCCCTTATCTGCCTAGCGGGAAAGGAGGAGAGTGACAGGTGAGAAGCCCTTCACCTGTCCTCTGCCCCTGCTGGAGAGCAGTGGGACATTTCTTCTGCCTGGCATGGGACACATTTTCTTAACCCTAAGTTATCATCATGCCTCTTGCTCCTACAAGGTGGAAATGAACAGTGATTTCTAGAGTACCTCTCTGCAAATAGACTAACTCTGTATGTGTGAGTAAAACAGAGCATTCGACATTGAGCTTCACACACTTTGGAGTGAGCCGGCCTAGGCCCTTCACTCTGGCCAAGTGCTTATGCCCCAGGGTGTCCTTGTGTGGTGGTCTGTATAGCTAGTGGGAGCTGTGGTGATGCAATTTAGGGCCAGTCACCTGCAGTTGTATCACTCTATGCACATTGTTTAATTCCTCTGTGCTCAGTTTCACCATGTGTAAAATGGGTGTGTTGATCCCTACCTTACAGGGTAATTGGGAGAATTAAACAAGATTGAGTGTGCATTTAAATATTTTACCCTGAAGTATGTCTGGTATTAATTCATTCTCAATAAATAACTATGATTCCTGAGAGCTAAGGCTGCTCACAGACTTGGAGTCTGGATGGGGACATGGGATATTTATTTATGAAATAGCAAGTCAGCAGGCTTCTTTTACATGTTCCCAAGCTGGAGAGTAGTCATGCCTCTCTTCTGCATGCCTCTGGGCCAGTGGCTTTCTTCAGGGGGGTTTCTGGGTGGCCTGTGTGGCACAGGGCTAGTGAAAGACAGAATGTTTTCCCATTTCTCAGTTGGCTGACATCGGCAAGTTCCTCAAGTCTGTGGCATCTCCATTTCTTCATCTATAAAATGAGAGTAATACCATAGTTCCCTATTTGTGAAGTCCAAAGAGATCATGTAACACTTGAGTTCTGTAATATATGATGAATCACAGGCATAACGAATATTGTGCTGCAGTTCCTTATGAACGTGTCTTATCCCACACACCGGACATGATGACTCAGCGCTTGCTGATTCGAACTGTTAGTTTTCAGAGGCTGAGAGCAGTGAGGGAGACCCTGTGTGAGAAATACGGAGGGACAGCAATTAGATGAGTGCTTCTAATTTACCACTTCGTCCATTGAAGCTTGCTGCCTTTTCCCATATACTTTATTCTGATTTTTTCAAAGAGACTCCAATGACAGAGAAAATAGATAGCTGGTAGGATTTCCAAACCCAGGACCAAGAAGGACAGATAATCAACAATAATGAAAGGTCAAGGCACTCTCTTATTGGGATGAGTTTTGAGTTAGATGGCATATGGAATGTATTTATCCTCCTGTTTCTAGAACAACAGCAACAAAAAACTCAAACCAAAACAAAAAAAAAATAGTCAATCCCCGACAACTAATCAAAACATCAACAACTCCCCTTCTGAACATCAGAAAAGCCAGAAAATCACAAGTGGTTCTAAGTTGCTGCTCTCTGGATGGCACAGAATTAAAAGAATCTCTCTGATGCCAAGATCAAAAGCCTTCAATTATGTACAACCACAATCTAGGACTGACTACATGTGTGTCTGGTGCCCTCACCCAGGGCACCCAAGAGAAAACAGCAGTGCTCGTTGAGTAACCGTGGAGTATTCCTGTGATGACTGGGGAAGGAGGTTGGTTCTTGCTTGTCACCACCCCTGTGATTCTAATAGGGTCCTTACTTGGAGTAATCTCAACCCAAATTTGACCAGTTTTTCAGAGAGATATTTTGTTAGGCTGTATAGGGCTCCCATTTGAAATTTCTGAGCAAAAGTAATTTACACACAAGATTCAACACTGTGTTAGTGTCTAGCCACATTGGTCAGAGGACTAATTCACTGTTATTAAACATACAGCTACCCCTGTGAAAAGCCTCTCGATTATGGATCCTGAGAGACTGCCCTTGGGACTTTTACTGGGGCTCATATTTGCAACCATACTTCATGGCCACTTTCAGTCTATACTTTAGGGAACAGTTATTTTTGATGACTTCTCACACCATTCGGTATATATGAGGGGAGATCCCCCTGAACCGGAATTTATTTATAAAAAATTGTGTATTTATTCTTATATGTTTCAACTTCAATCACCTTCAAAGTATTCTTTATTTGATACAATATACCTGTTGAGATGCTTTTTCCACTGTCCAAAACAGTTTTTGAACTCCAATTTTAATGCCTTTTTAGTAATTCTGCTGTTTTGTTTCACCTTTTCCACATTGGCAAAATGTTTCCGTTTGAGGACTTTTAAAAATCATTTGGGGTGAGATCGGGTAAACAGGGAGGGTGAGGCATGGGGGTCATGCCATTTTTGGTCAAAAACTGCTGAACACTCAACGCAGTGTGGGCAGGTTGTTTGTGTGAATCATCCATCAAGAAACGGGCAAATGCATTGAAAGAATCTCTAAAAAAAAAAAAAAAATCCACTGAAGCCGAACCTCTCACAACAATGCTAGCTGGTATACTGATGCTGATGCGTTCCTAGAACACATACCTAGTGGAGTCCGCACTCCAAAAGATAATTTCAGTTTTTCTTGGTTTCCCCTTTTTTATTCAGCAGGTAGGATGATATTTGTAAGAAAGGCAATCAGAAATTAGCTTTAAACTAGTCAGAAAAAAAAAGCTTCAGTCCAAAGCACTTTCATGATTCAATTGTAGATAAAATTTAGTTTGGTCAAACACAGTCAACTTGAAGCCCCATAAATTTTTTTTGTACATTGTGTGTACATTTTTTTGTGCAGTTGTTTTTTTGAGGTAACTTTTTTTTCCGAATCAAGTGTATTATCATACAATGAAGTATTTACTTTAAAAATAGAATATTTTCTTTCAACAATTCTCTGATTTGTATAATGTAAAGGAAAAGTAGCATCACAGAACAGGGTATTCCTATTTTAAAGGCTCTGAAGATACTTTCTGAAATATTTCATAAAATTTTCATTTGAAAACTAAATCAATGTACTGTTTAGTTGAGTGTTTCCTTATTTTTGCATAATTTAAGACACTGCAAGACAAGACAAAGATCTTTAAGTTGAGAAGCAATTTCTTTTCTCTTGTGCCAGTCTCATTTTGGTGGTGAAAGTACCTCCTCATTTTCCTAATGACCGACAGAGCCACAATGCTATACGGGACATTAGAAGTCAGATTTGCATGAATAAAAAGCCCAAAGTCTCTCTAAATGTTTTAGGGAACTCCAGGGTCTTTCAGAAGGTGAATTTGTCATCATCTCTACCAATTCTCACCAACTGAGAGAGACCAGAGAACAAGGATGAGAATCGGGCAGTATATAGGACTGGTCTGAGCTAGATTGTGAATTTGGCCAAGTTTATCTTTTCCTGCAGTCATTTCCCACTGTGACCAGTGACCCAGTCATTTAATGTTGCCCTGGCATTCCTCCACTTCAAATTTTTCTCACCCTGGGTGAAGTTTAACTTTCCTGTCTCCTTCTGATCAATGGTCATCTTACACTTACTGATGTGTGACACCGTTGACATCTTCTCTGTGTTAGATGCTTGACATTATTCTAGCCTCTCAACAACTGCAAAGTAGCATTAGAAGACGTAGTTCTCATTTTATACATGAGGCTCACATACATTACACAAGTTGCCCAACTCAAGCCACTAGTAATTAGTAGAGCCAGTGATATTGGACCCAGCTTTAAACGACATCCTAGTGCTTACCACCGTGACATGCTTATGAATTTATTTTCTCTATTTCTTCAGAGGCCAGCTAAGTATCTGGTAAGAGCAACTCACAAGGTAGCTCCAGATAAGGTGTTAATGGCTGTTGTCAGATCAGTGGGAACGTTTGTTTGCAGATAATTCTTCCTACAAGGATGTGTCAGACATCCTTGCCCTTGATCAAGGCAGGCATCGATATCATTGATCTTGATCTTAGGATGTGAGCTTGCGGCCCTTCAGATGGGGAGAATTTTCACTTGCCTTCAAGAGTCCTTATTTGTTAAACGTCGTAACTCCAAGTATATTCTTCTCAGATAATATTTGTATTTTAAAGTAGCCTTAAGTATCTTAACCCAATGATAGAACTTGGTAGAAATGCTAGGCATAGGCCAAGAGAGAGAGAGAGCACTCCTGCTAGACATTCTTCTCCTGACTCCCACCCGATCACATTCCAAAAAAGTGACCTCCATCATCCATATATAGGGTCATCTCTCTCACTCTCCTAGAAGCTCCATCCAGCCTAATCTCACCCAGCTTTAGAAATTAAAACAAATAAGTGTAGGAGTATGAATGCAGCAAAGACAATCAGTACCGGCTCAATGTTTCTGGTGCTTTTCTGAATCTCCCCACCTCCCTGCAGTTCAGCTGAGGCCAAGCAACCAGTCTGGGCCAGTGGACAATGAATAGAAGCTGAAAATCGGTGTTCTTCCCCCATCTCTAACCCCTGCTTAAGGAAAGATGGGGGAAACCTAAGTCCCCTGCCTTTCTCTCATGACAGAAACCTAACCTGGAAAATTTACCCACCCATGCCAGACTTCATCTGAGAGAGAAAAGAATCTTTGTTTTGTTAAGTAATGGAAATTTTAGGGTTTATTTGTTATTGGAGCATAGCTTATCACATTCTGAAGTATATAGGGAGATTTTTTGTGTGTGAAATAGTCTCCCTATTCTCAGGATATATGCTCTATGAAATGACCTTGCAGAGAAAACTTTGTTATTTGAAGGAAAATCCTGCCTGCAAATTTGGAATTTGTTTCAGCTTTGCAGTGACAGTCTTTGAGAACCTTCAAACAGCAGTCAAGTTTACATTATTATTTAGATAGTTGAGTATTGTGGAAGAAAATGAGTTACAGTCTTGGTTTACAGGGGATAACTGTTGTTTTGTCATGATTTGTGAGTGCTGTGAAACTCCTCAATTCTGCAGATGAATTGTCAAAGGCTGATGTTTTACATGTGATGCAACATTGCAGAAACCACTTTTCCACATTAAAATGGCTTAGATGGTAGAGCTGCTATTTAACAAAGGATGCTACCATGGTCTGTAATGGGTAGTTCTGGCTGTGACACTAACTTCTCTTTCTCAGTGACTTCCAGGGTTAAAGTAGTACAGGTTCTCTGTATTATTCTTACAAAGACAAGGACAAAACAAATTAGGGCACTACAAAGGAAACTTAAAACTTGCTCCCAACCCTCCCTGGGCCATTTGGCCAGGACATTCCTGGGTGCTTGACAGAAGGCTGTCTGCCTCTCTCAGCCTCCATGTTCCATGTCATGCTCCAAGAATATGCAGATGGCAAAGATGCCAGATGCACCAACCACATTTTTCTGGGTTGAAGATGTTTGGAAAATTGCAAGTAACATTTTTTTTTTTTGGTGTATTTTTTTTCCCTCTCTATTAAGTTCTGCCTTGATTATTTATATTGGTTAAATCTCTTCCTTTCAAATTGGAACTTTCTACTTCTAGAATTTTTTTCCCTTAGGCATTTGGGACTTTTTTTTCCCCTGTAATAGTTTTAGCCTCATGTCTCAAGGGATGTCTTGTCTGCCATGAGGATAGTTCTGTGCAGTCTCAGCAGGGTCAGCTTTTGAACTCATTGCCTTGTTTGTGTTGAGACTTACCACACCATTATTTGCTGTCTCTTCCTTTCTTTTTAAATCTTCCTTTCTTTTTAAATCCTTTTAAACTAAGATGTTAAATCTTAACATCTTAGTTTCCTCCACTGGGATCTAGATATAACTCCCTTACATATTCCGCCCTCACAAGATTCTCCATCCTGCCCTCTCTCAATGGACTCTGGGCTCTAAGTGCACACAGGCTCCATCTGTTGTGTTTTTGAAGGGAGGCAACAAAAGCCAATCTCAAACAAGCTCAGAAGAATACTGAGAAGTAGCACTACTGTATTTTGGAACCATCTAAATCCTGCCGCTTTGAAGGGCTATTCAGTAATGGCCTTGATGCACTTGTAAAGGCAGGGAGTTCATAATTCTCATGAAATGTTATAAAGCTATTCAAAGGGCTGAGTGGACTTGATCCAGCTCTTTTAATGAGGAGACATTACATCATCTACAAACAAAGCTTCCTTACTCTCCTTTACCCACATTTCTAAGGGTGGCTCTGAACTCGGACTTACCAGGTCTTTCTAGGGAGAATCAGAGAAAGGAAAGTGATAACCTTTTTTGATTTGGCTATTTTTCTCGAATCCTTCAGGTCAGACCACAGTGATTTATCAAGCCCCAGTCAAGAATACAGTAAAGTCACATGTTAGAAAGGGGATTGGATTCCAAAGGCACTGAGTAAGTAAAAAAATCACATAGAGACAAAATAATTCTTGGAAAGCTTTAAGAAAGATGCTTTGTTGGAAACCAAGATAGAGCCAACTTTTCTTCTGATTCTCAAGCAGATGAGTGCCAGATGAAGAAGCTGGCTCGTGTTTTGGGGCCATGCTATTCCAAAAATATGTATCCTTAAATACTCCAATCACACTGAAGGGAAAAGCAGATCCACCTCTCCCGCCTCCAGAGCTTGTTCTTATTGAATGGAAGGCATGCAAGGTTGCCCTCAATTGTCATCTTAGTTGAAATCTTGGTTCCCAAATTTGTACGCCTAACTTTGTGCAGTTTAGATGCACTAATGATGTGGTTCCAAGCTAGCTCCTTAAAGAAAGGTTGTCTGTCCCCACTGTTAGGAGATGGGAAAGGTGCCCAGAGTCTGTCCTGTTAAATGTCAGTAGTGATAGCAGCAGAAGTGTTGTCAAGAAGTAGAGAACACGTCCTCAGGGAGGACATCAAACCCCATCATGCCAAGGAGTCTCTGCTTTTAGAGAGACTCCGAAGCATGAGAAAGAACAAGGCTTCTGTGGAGAGGGTCTCTAGGCAGCTATATTGGAGCTGAAAGTCTATGAGGGTGAACTGTTAGTACTTGCCAATTCAGTAGGTGAACAGGAGGGAAACTTCTTAAGTCTGAAAACTCAGGTGGGGTGAGGGGCTGGAAGGCCCTGGAACACTGTAACGTCAGATGTCTGAACTGACCACTGCATAGAAAGCAGCAGCAACAGGGAAATTTCTGTATGACAGTCCCGGTCTGGAAAGATACTTTTTCTTAGAATTTTAAAAGCTAATTGGCAAAGTTTCACTGAAAGAGTATGCTACTTTTAAGAGGCTGTAAGTAACTTTGTTGATTTCCACTGTAACCAGAAGAATCTCCTTGTAATACTTTTCTTCTTACTATAGTAGCTGCAAGTGGCCATCCTGAGCAGCTAAGAAGAGACATTTTTACTGACTTCTGAGTGGGAACTGAATGAAAAAACTGGTTCACATACCCAAGGGCACTTCTGCCACAATGTGGGCAGAGGACACAGGATGTCCAGTCATTTGTGTTTTCTAGACTTTATCCCTGAAGGATGAACCTGTGAGGCTGCCATGCCTGCCATGTTGGAGTCCAATGTGTGATTGTCATTTTTCCAATAAAGAAACTGGAGACAATATAAAAGTGAGTTTGGATTGCTTGAAAAACTAATGGCATAGTTGCCACGTGGCCTCTAGCACATATTCATTTGGTAATACTAGTGAGCAAGTTTGTGCATAAGAATCTCATATTTTGGGAAACCCAAAACTTATACACTGACACATTGTGAGATCCCAGATTTGAGTCTGCATTGCTTCTAAACTTGGATGAACAGGAAGAGGGGGTAGGGTGGAAAGGGGTGGGTGTTGGGTGTTGACTCACCCAAGAACTCTGATAGGGCTGGCATTCGGCGGTTCTGGGATGAGCAGCACACTTTGCATGGAATATAGATAAAAGTGTTCTGAAATGTGTTCTTTAACTAGAAGCCTTTGCAGGAGTGTTTCTCTGTTGATAACTGTGATTCTGTATTGTGGACTTTAGTAAACAAAAAGAAGTCATGTGCGCTTTAATAACCCCTGTGTGGTAGGTTTCTGAGAGCAGTGAGGCTCCAGGACTGGGTCTGTGAGCCCTTCAGGGCAACTGTGTTCACCGGTGAGCTCATGCCACATTGCAAGGGAGAGTGAGGAGGAGCAACTGAGTATTGACTTTGGACCAGGCATTCTACGAACTGCTTTATCTGCTGGTTTTATTAATGCTTGCAACAGCCCCCACGAGTTCAGGATTATTTATCTCATATAATAGATGGTTGTGGTGAGGCATAGAGAACAACTTGCACCAGCACTCAAAGCCGGAAGATGGCAGAGGCGAGATCTGAATGCCAGTTGCCTGTTGCCAGGAAAGCTCTTTTAAACATAGTGTGATGGTCTGTTGACTTTTTATGTTTATTGCATGAAACTCATTTCTACAGTGCTTTGGGAAAACTGAAAATATCTTAAAAAGCTACATGTGATAAATGTTTTAAAATTGCCATCTAAAAACAAGCATGTAACTTAACCAGCCATTAAAAAAATTATATAAACTTACTGTACAACAAAATGTTGTTTCAATTTTAAATTAAACAGATTAAAATAAATATCCAATGTAATTCCCAGAACTGTCAGCTACTCACTATCTGCTCAGTCAGTTAAGTGTTATCAGCTATTTGTGTACTCAAGAGTTTTATTGAATTAACCACCTGCCTTTGGTGTTTTGATCGTTGCCACGGAGGCTGCTGTTTGCTCATCTATGGGGACTGCTGTCAGAAAGAGACAAGCACACACATCGGGCTGGTGGCTTTTCACTAAAAAGACTTAAACGGAAGACTGGCTTATCATGAATGGCTCTTGATGAACACTATGAAGACAGTAGAACTGCCCCTAACAATCTCACAAGCAATCCTTCTCTGCACGTACTTTGAAAGTCTCAAACAAAAGCCTGTGTCAACAACAATTTACACCTAGGTAGCCCATTTCTTTCACAAAGTGTCCAGAAGCTTCAAACAGCTCTGTTTTTCTGATTGCACTTGTACATTTTCTAAGAATGGGTGAATAGCATTGGAAGGAGCAGATCCAGAAAAGTTGAGTGGGCCTGGGAGGAAGAATGGTGGCTTCTTCCAATTTAATTTCCTTTTCTTACAAAAAGGTCTTGTCTTCTTCATGCAACTGTGCCATTTTCTTATCTTTTATGGTATGAAAAAATATTAAAGTTCTCTTACGCTAAGGAGAAAGAGTTGTCATAAAACACAGTAAGCACATTTTTGGTTTTTAGTTGTACCGGTTTAATGTACTTTCTCCATATACCACAAAGCTACCTACTCTCTCACTGGGACCCAGAAGATCCCCTTCATCTGTTGGTTTATGACCAGGCATCTGTGAGATAGTAGGAGAAAGCATTCTCAACACCGACCAGTTTCCTAAGGAACCCACGATAGGGTGGGCTCTCAGCAAAGCCAGCTTCATGTTCCCAAACTATCCACATTTCCCCAGCCGTCCTCTGTCTTTCCTACTGTTCTGCTGGCAGTGGCCCTGTCTCTCCTTGGCTGCTCCTGCACTGGTCTCCCCACTTCCCTGGCTGGTTGGCATGTGAAGTGTCCTGGTCTTCCCACTGTCCTGGCTGGTGGGCATGAGAAGTATTCTGGTCCCTCCACTGGCCTGACTGGTCGGCATGTGAAATATCGTGAGAATGAGCTGCTTCTGTCCTTGATCTGCTTCTTGAAGTAAACATTCCCTTCCCTTGTGTGAGCCAAGGAGTCCCTTCCATGGGGAGAAGGCGGGAGTGCTGATTGGAAACATGCTGGTTTAAGTTGGGCTTATTTCCAGCAGACAGGGGTTGTGGGAGATAGGAGAGCGGCTTCTCCTGGTTCTGAGGTGGGTCCACAGCTGCTTCCCATTAGGTGCACTGTGGAGAGAGGTTTTAAAATTAACTCCGTGGTGGAATAATAAAGTAGGCTTCTTCATATGGGGGATTACAAATGATTACCCTCCAGAATGAAGGGGCAAATTTTTGTCCTCTGGGTGCCTTACTTTTTCCAAGGTGGTTTGGCACCAAACAGAAATTGAAGAGATGTCCTGCTCCCTCTCTGTCCCCAGTAGAGGAAGGTGCTGTGTTGTCCCCTCTTCTGCAGGAGCCTAGGGTCAGGCTTTCAGGGCACAAGAGTGTGCAACATTGTCATTGACACCACCCTTTCCTGAGTCCTCTGGTACCTACAACAACTGGGACATTATTGGTGACACATGCAGATCTGTGTCCCATAGATGCGAGGCTAGCTTGTTGGCTTACCCTGTTCTGGAGCTCTTGGGTGGTACTCTAGAAACAGTGTGGTGCAGGTCTGCAAAAAGAAAGACACATGTTTTAAAATGTTCTTGTGACTGTCTTCCTCATTGTCTCAGCTCTCAACCTCTTTTAAGACCAGCCTTGCTGTCTGAAGAAGACACCCTGCCCTCATGAGCATTACTCTGCATATTCTCATTTCTCATCTGTTTAATTGTTCTTCTTTTTCTCTCCCCATACTGAATGTAAGTGCTGTCCCAGCAGAGATTTTGTTACTGTGTCCTATTTCCTGGGCTCAGAGCAATGGTGGCAACATCATAAGCATGTCACGCTTAAATGTTGACTGAGTGAATTAAGGAAGACATAAAGGGGACTCTTCACCCATCAAGGGTACAAGTGTACTTCTGGAAGCTGCCTTGGATCCTTGGTTTCTTAACTTAATGACTCTGGCATTGCAATAGATCAGTCTGACCCCTCTGAGGTCAACTTGACTGATCTTGGGATTAGGTGGGAAAGAAGATTGACCTGCAGAAATCAGAAGGTCAATGGCTTCCCAGACCTCTTTTCAGACTACTTGCAATAAACATGATTTAGGGAGCTTTTCCATTCACTCAGATCAGCCTCATTAGAGAGAAACAATAACCACCCATTGTGTATGGAGTACATTTTCAGGCTGAGGACTCCATGAGTTCACTTCTTTAATGACCATCTGATTCTGTCATTCTCTGGTTTTCTCTAATTTAAGTAACCCTGGGTTATTTTAAAAATTATTTTATTTTATTTTTATTTTTTATACAAAGTCTTACTATGTTGCCTAGGCTGGTCTCAAACTCCTGGCTCCAGTGATCTTCCCACTTGGCCTTCAAAAGTGCTGGGATTATAGGCATGAGCCACTGTGCCGAGACCCCTAGATTACTGATTTGAGAGTTGTTTTAACTCGTTTATTTTTATTTCAAGAATCGGATCAGAAAATCACTCAGAACATCCCAGGAAATGGAGGTTTACAGTAAAGAGAGAGTTTTCATTTTGTCATGAGAATTTTTCCTTGCTATTTTGCAATTCCTGGCTAGAGAGCAAGGAAGGTGACCTCTTCATGCCTCAAATAAGAGCAGATAACGTTGCAAATGGAATCATTTCTGTGGGTCCTCAGGATGTGGAGGAGGGGGCAGATTGGACCAAATAAGAGAGCCTGTGATGGCCAAACTCAGTCCTCCTAAGACAGGATGTCTACAGCCATACTCACATTTCTGAAATGGTTATACAGGGAAATCTCACCACAGAGGGCTGCAACTAATCACAATCCTTGTGACTAATACCTCAGTATTTTAAAACATTATCTTGAGTAGAAAAAAGGGTTTTTTTTGAAATAATCTAAATGGTGTCTGTCTCAAAGAATTCTAAACCTTTTATCTGTTAGTTTATAACAAGTCTAATTAATGAGGTACTAGCAGGGATAAGAAAGGCTCCCTCACCTTTGGATAAAATTGCTTTAAATTTCTTGATCTTGCTTATAATCCTCCAGCCTCTCTGTGGGCAGTGACTCTATACCTTCATATTCTGTGAGTAATTGACTTATTCAGAATTTCCAGGCATTCAAGCAATCTTACTGGTTGTGCTCACTGAATTGCAACAGGACATGGCCGGGATTCCCGCCTGTGGGCCAAGTGACCATTTGAGTTCAGCCATGTTGGCTTCTGTGAGGCTGCCCCCAGAGAGCCCTAAACAGGAGTTTCCCTCAGAAGGAGCATGCACACGGCAATGATTCAGAGCCTTGGCATGTTTAGGATGGGGTAGAGTCAGAAACCTGGCCTGCTCGTTTCTGTTAATTCTTCCATGTCAACTCATTACAGAATGAAAAGGAAGAAATCAACTTTCATAGAAGCTGAAAGCAGTCTTGGAGAGTATTTAGATGAAACCTCCACATTATAGAGATCAGGGATCTGATGAACAAATGCCCAGGCCAAGATCACAGAGGTCATGAAAGGCAGAATGGGGAGTACTTGGTAGACTTACTCGAGGGGAATGACACGGTGCTGGCAAACTCTCTCCAGAATGTTGGCCCCCATATCCTCTTCTCTGCTTCCTTTTCTTTTCTTTTCTTTTCTTTTTTGGTAAAGAGTAGAGCTTAATTTCCAATAAGTATACCAGAACATAATTAGAAGGCAATAAACAGTCCAACATTCTGGCAGGTTTTAAAGTGTTTACCTCATCTAGTTTGTGAAATGAAAAGAACTTTATCCAGATTTTGGAGATATTGTTAATGTTGCTTAGGCCCTTTGACTACCCATGACAGCACTGGATGACATAGCCCTGACAACTTCAACAAAGGAAGAAACTATTAGTATTAGTGTTAACCCAAAAGCTCTCATTTATTTGAGACACTCAAGTTGGTAAAAATAAATAATTTATAGAACAAAGAAGCCCAACTTATTGCCTTCAAGTACATGAACAAAAAGAGCCAGACCAACAACATGTTTATTCTATCGAGTTCCTGGGAAGACCCACTGTGTGTATAATTAACATTGTACTTAGTATGTCTTTTTGTGGTCATAAATTATCCTTAGGAATATATATAAATTATCGAGAAGTGGGAATATTATAAAACTAAACTTTGTTCCAGACCCTATTCTAGGGAATAGCAATTCTTTGTATAGCCAAAGTTTATGTAATTTTGAACAGTTTGGGTTATAAAATCATGTGTTTCTCTGAAGGATCTCAATGAGATGAACATGTTATCTATGGAATATGTTTTGTTGATGGGAATCTGAGTCTCAAGGTTAGGGGAAGGGGAAGGTGGTGAAATGTAATTCTTAGGCTAATAACTGCTGTAGGCAGGGGATCACACCCTGTTCTTTCCTTTCATTTTTTTGTTTAATTCTTTAAGAGTTTGGAATAGAAAAATGAGAAATAAAATATGGCAAGGGCCATTTATTATGAGGATGGAGAGATTTTAAAGGGGAAGAAGCCTTTATATTTCTTGACCCTGTGTTATTTGTTAAAGCAGGAAGAATGGTGGCGCCCTGCACACTGATATTCAGGACATCCATGACTCGTCCCCTCTAGTCCAGGAATGACGTAGTCTCTGCTGGTGAACCTCTGGGAAGCCCCAAAGCCAACACAGTCACTTTTGTCCTGGGTGGAGACTGCTGAATTTTCATGCTTAGCTTGTCTTTTAGGAAAATTTAACTTTGTTGGATTTGCTTTGGCAGGTTAGCCTGATGTTAAGTACAGTTAAAAAAAAATCACAAGCAATTTAATTACAAGAAATGGAAGATAATTCCCCAATGGTTGCTGCTGTTATAGAGGTAGTCATAGCAGTGTTCTTAATATTTTCCATTTTTTACCATTTCAGACAATTCAAAGAAGAAAAAGAGCCTGCTGAGTTTATTGCCCAAGAGCTGGAAATGGAGGCAAAAGATACCAGTGATGCATGCCTCAGTTTCTCTTCAGAAACCCAGGCTGTTTTAAAAAGCCATGAGCTTGAGAAACTTTGGTGAAACCATTGGGGCAAAAGCTTCTCAATATTAAAGGACATTCTAAAGCTTATGGGAGATATTTACTTTCCCCCTTTTTAAAAGACCTTACCAGGTTGATTCTATTTTATGTGCAGGGTCAATAGGACTGTTCTCATCCTCCCTTCCCCTCTCCTCCTTAGAAATCCCTGAGGACTGATTCCAATTCAGTCATTATGGAATATAGTTACAAGAATCCCAAAAGGAATAAAAGCACGGATATTGAACCATGTTCCCCGATAGATCATACCCTTCACCCCAGCTAACACAAGCTCTTAACAAAGCACAGAGTCTCCTTTTTAAAACCATCTTTGAGACAATGGAAATAACAGCAGGTGACACTCTGACAGCAGCTGTGGTGGTCAGAGAATTATTGCTTCCTTCACTTTGTGGCTCTATAGAAGCATCAAGAAAGTACAAGTGAAAAATCAAAGCCAGATGACTTTGTTCCATAGGAAATGCTTGGTATGATTCTGCTGTGGTTAGTAAGACAAAAGTCTTTGCAGATCATCTACCTTCCTCTGTGTATTTACCTGTTCATTTATTCACAAGTGTTCCTGAATGCCAGTTGTGTGGCCTTTCTGCTAAAAGGTGTGTGGAACTGTGAGTGGAGTTGTCGTGGCACCCTCCCTGAGTCCTTCATCCTCTACTCACGGTTCTACCTCAGCCATACTACTCACAATTATAGCCTCACACATTTGTCATCACACCTTCTGGCTTTCCTCATCCCCAGCCCTTATTAACATATCATATATGACATATTTTATTTATTACTGCTTGTCTCCTCCACTATAAACTTCATGACGTCAGGAATTTTTATTATTTTTGTGTTTACAGATATATACCCAGCACCCCAAAATGTGCCTGAAAATAGACGCTCAATAAGTATTTGTTTGTCTAACCAATCAATCAATGGATGACACACTTGGAGGTGGGACATGACTCTAAAACGGCACTCGAGATCCCTTCTGCTATTTATTGGGATCTATCAATCAATAACCATTACATCTGGTTTTTCAAACTCCCAGACATTTTTATCATATCTTCTCCAAAAATGTCAGGGTGACAGCATCTGAAGATGTGGTGAAAACACAATTATGTCTATGGACTTCTCTGATCTACACATCAAGCATGCCTAGCAATAAGGAAGGTCGGATTTGCCTGGAAATGCTTGTTCTTGATAAATTGAGAACCATATGCTTCCAAGAGGGCTCCAAAGTCATCTGTTAAAATTTCTTGATTGTGTTGATAAAACCTGCTTTGCTGGGTTTCCATGAAGACTATATGGGATAAAGTATTTGAGGAACTCTTAAATCTGGCACCAGAGCCCATGGAGATGCAGAAGAACAAGTTCATGTTCAACATGAACCATAGAGAAGAAGCCAGACTGCAGAGGTGCCTAGGTGAATGATGAACTCTGTCTGCATAGGCTGTAGCTTAGGAGTGAAGCATCATTAACAAGGAGGCTGTTGATGACTTTCACAAAGGCAACTGTCCGTGGACTACTGAGGGCAACACTTTCCTGAAGTACATTTAAGATAGAATAGGAACAAATCATTTGGGATCAATGGGTATAGACAATACTTTCATGAACTTTTGCTATAAAGGAAAAGAGAAAAAATAGGGTGTGAGGTCATAAAACCTTCTTGTATTTCTCTTATTGTTCCCAAAACAGTAGGTGGTTGATACATTATAAGAATGATTCAATAGAAAAGGAACAGGAATATTGATGCGATCTATAGGAAAACAATGCCTGGAGCAATGTTCTCCGTGGCTGAGCAGGAATGTGGTCTCATGGACAGAAGAGAAGCCTCAACATTTTTGCTCACACCCCGGATGAAGACATTAAGAAATATTGCACATTTGGTAAAAATATTGCACATTTGGATACTAAAACTGATATTTAAAATGTCTTTCATTTATACAACAAGGTGGGAACAGATACTCTGAAATGTGAGGGCTTAAAAAAACAAATTTAAATACAGATCGTCAAAAGCATGTAACTTGGGAGGGAGATAATCAGGGTTCAAATGTTGTAAGATTTTTTACGTGACTTTTTGAGGAGAATAAGAATTTCTATTAAGCCGGGCTCGGTGGCTCAGCCTATAATCCCACGCCTTGGGAGGCTGAGGTGAGTGGATTGCCTGAGCCCGTGGGTTTGAGACCCGCCTGGGCAACTGGGTGAGACCTCATCTCTACAATAAAAATCAAAAAATTAGCCGAGCTTGGTAGCACACACCTGTATCCAGCTGAGGCGGAAGGATTGCCGGATCCCAGCAGGTCGAGGCTGCGATGGCCGGGAGCGGCCACTGCACTCCAGTCTGGGCAACAGAGTGAGACTCCAACTCAAAATACCTGCACACGTATGTTTATCGCAGCATTGTTCACAATAGCAAGAACCTGGAAGCAACCATGCTGTCCATCAAAAGAGGACTGGATTAAAAAAATGTGGTACATATACACGATGGAATACTACGCAGCCATAAAAAAAGAACAAAATCATGAACTTTGCAGCAACCTGGATGGAATTGGAGTTTAGAATACTGAGTGATCTCTCACAGAAACAAAGATCTGAGTATCACATGTTCTCACTCATAAGTGGACCTTGAACATTTATTGTAATACTATAAGAAAAGGATTGACAGTGGCAG
>CAUYQG010176436.1:0-12128 GCA_963574415.1 Tarsius wallacei | reverse complement strand
GCGGCCCCTCTCCCTCCGCCGCCGCCAAGCCATATGGCGACGAGCTCCCGGCGCCCGCCTCGACCGCAGGCGCTTTCCGCTTCCTGCTACCTGTTTGCTCCTGGGCCATGGTGGGCGACCGGCGGGCGGCGGCGGCGGCGGCGGCGGCGCGGCGGCGGTGGCGGCGCGTGGCACCCGTGTTGGCCGTGGCGGCGGCTGGATGGCGGCTCCTCCGCGTCAACCGGTAGAGCGGGGTCTCGAGGGCTAGGACGCAGAGGCGATCGCGGGCGACGAGCCTCCGGAGTCTGAGGCGCGGCGGCGGCGAAGGAGGCGGCGGCGGCGGCGGGGCTGGGGCCGGGCGAGGGACCAGCGGCCTGAGCGAGCGGAGCGCGGCGGCGTGGGCGGAGGCGCCGACCCAGGCGAGGGCGGGAAGTGAGGCCGGCGGGACAGCGGGACCGGAGTGAGCGCGTGGGGCGAGGACGACGCGGGGGACCGAGTGTGAGAGGCGGAGGCACGGATAGGGGCGGGCTGGCAGGCGCGGACGTGGGGCGCCTGCAGGGTAGCATAGTACTGGCGGGGAGGGGACGGGAAAGGGGTAAGGGATGTTGGGAGGGGATAATGTATCTGAGGGGACAGAATCTCTGAGGGCAGGCGCCCCAGGAGCCCTAGTATCCGACAGGTGGCGTTTCGCCACCATCAGGACAACAGCTAAATACTTTTCTTTGACTCCTCACTTGAATAAACAATAGAATACATTATAGTCGAGCACGGGAGTAGAAGGAGCCCTGACCATGATCTGTGTGAAGAAGCCAAAGTGCGCTTGGTGTAATCTTCTCTACAATTAGGCATTCAACTTGGCAAGAGATGGGGAGAGTGGCTTGGCAGTGACAGCGAGACCTTTACCTCTACATCGGACAGGAAGCCCCAACAGTTCGACTCCTCTGCTGGTGTCTTAAAAGGTTTCATATAGTTTTTTTTTTTTTTTTTTTTTCCCCGCAACTTTAAATTCAGGTCCTCGAGCCCCTTCACCTGAATCTTCCAGGGATCCATTCCAAATGCCGTTTCCCAGGCCTCACTTTCTCCCAGGTGATACCAAGGACCCTTTTGTTAGAAACAGCCTCAGGGACCCCCAGGGCTTCAATGACGATAGGGGAAGGGAAGTGGGAGTAACGGATAAAGAGAGGGGTATTCCGTGAAAGCTCGTGAATTTCAGAACCCTGAGGTGGAGGAGAGAGAAATAGGTCTCAGAGAGGGGTACCTTCTTCCCTGTCCAGGGAGAGAGAGTTCAGCCCAAATCTTCAATCTGGAAAGGACACTTTCTTGTTTGAGAGACTCTCCTATGCCTTTTGTACAGGGCTCTGAGGAATGCACAGAATTTCCACAGGCACAGAGTGAATATATGGCATGATGGTGAGCGCTGAGATGTTCAGAGCATGGGTTTTGCCGTCTGGGGAATCAACATGGTCTTTATCTGCTCTGCAATTTCAGGGCAGCCAATCAGGTTGCAGGCCGTTCCCTGCATACTCAGTTACACAGTAATACGTTGCACTGAGAGTTTACTGTCTGATACCAACTCTGCATAAGCACTAGTCCACAGTAAAAAAAAAAAGTGTTTCTTCAGTGTGTATGTGCTTAAGTGGGGACGGGAGTGGGCTGTGAGTTAACTCTTTTGACAAGAGGACAGTATCAGAGGTATTTGGCTGTTGTTTTCCCCTCTTCCTCCTTCGCTTTTTGCCACCCTATTTCAAGTACAAATTGAATACAAAAGCCATGAGTCCTTCACAACATTCCAATCCAGCTGCTGTATCTCAGTGCTCATCCCTCCCTCAATATTCCTCCCCATGTTTAATGCCATGTCAAGAGGAGGTGGGGGTGGAATGGAAGTAAACTGACAGAAAAACATGCTAATGACTTCAAAATTGGAATTGACTTTATTGGAGAATAACTTACCTCAAATTTGTTTAACTTAACCTACCATAAGGTTTTCAAAAAATTGGTATAATTGAAGACTTCATGGAGTACATTTTACTGCTGTGGTAGAACAAAACAGGCTAAAAATCGTATGTTATACCAGACTATTTTGTCATATATAACATATATACACTATATATATAATAAAATTGCCTCAAATGTGTGTATCATATATGTTTCATTTTCCCCCGTTTTTTCTTTTATAGAAATTCTTGAGATACATGAGAAATTTTGTTACATGCTTACAATGTGTGGTGATCTGGTCAGGGTATTTAGGGTGTCCATCACTTGAGTTCGTATATTTGGTCAAGAATTGTCAGCCTACTCTGCCATCAAATATTTATTTTATTCTTTCCTTTTTACTGTATGTTTGTACCCTTTAACCCAGTTCTCTTTCATCCTCCCCTCTTAGCCTTCCTGTTATCTATCTTTCCACTCTCCATTTCCATGTGATCAAATTTTTAGCTTCCGTATGTAAGTGAAAATGTGATATTTGTCTTTCTTTGCCTGGCTTATTTCGCTTATGAAAATAATCTCCAGTTCCATTTATGTTGCTGCAAATGACAGGATTTCATTCTTTTTTATAGCTGAATAGTATTCCCTTGTGTAAATATACCACATTTTTGTAAAACAATAAATAATGCTTATATCAACTATTATTTATTGAAAGCCTATTTGTGTCATGGGCTGGAGGGCTATGCTAAACCTTTCAAATGCTATATGCTTTGTGTACGTTTAGCATCTCAATAACTTCATAAGTAGGTTCTATTTTTATTCCCTTGAGGGAACTGAGGTGCAGAAAGGGTGGTGACTGCCCCATGCTCACACAGCTAGGAAATGCTAGTCAAAATGGGACTCCCTCTCTGATACCTACATTTTTGTAACTAATGACAAGCTAATATTACTCAGCAAATAATTTTTTCCCTTCTCTTTAAAATGATATAAACTACTCCTATTGTGGAAATTGTACAGGTGTTGTGTCTTGTGCTTTTTTTTGTTTGTTTGTTTGTTTTTTTTTTGAGTAATAGTTTCACTCTATCACCTAGGCTGGAGTGCAGTGGCATGATCACGGTTCACCACAGTCTTCACTTCCTGGGCTCAACCAATCTTTCCGCCTCAGCCTCTCAAAATGATGGGATTACTGACTTGAGCCACCTTGCCCAGCCTGTCATGTGCACTTTTAAAGACAACCACAATTTCTAAAATAAATAAATACTAAAAAAATTAGGTGCAACACTTTTGATGTGACTTTTCAAGGCAAATATATAATCTCTGAAACATTATTTTTACAAATTTCTTTTAATAAAATTGAGATATAAAGTATATATTCATATTTTTAATTTTGATAGAAGTAATATTCATATAGCCATAGTATTATGTCTCTTCACTTTTTATTAACATAAATATGCAATATTTATGGATAATAACGCATCTGTAGTCATTGTTGAGATTACTATTTTGTATTACTAAATGAGTTATGTTAACTGTATCTAGAATAGTATACCTGGGCACACTTTCAGATTTTTCTGAGCTGTCAATTTAAAGATGCTCAAACAACTTCCAGACCAAAAGCAAGTGATGTTGAGAGATGCTTCAATTTTGAGCCTTTCTTTGTATCTGATTGCTTCCATCTTTAGAAAAACAGTGTCTGCTAATACACAAAGTCCTAAACAGTGCATTTGTTGCTGAAACAATAGATGCAATGGCATGATGATAAAAATTTCAGGTATCAGCATAGCTTTCTGAGTGTCAGGGTCTCAATGAGGTAACTCCTGCTACTTATGGAGGAATACTGTGTGGATGACTATGATCATCTTGTCAGTCCTTTCCAATATATTTCTATGTTTATTACTGATTTTTGCTTTGTCATAGACTAGCCTACCTCCCTACACTAGATTCCCCTCCATTGGAAGGAGTCTTGTACAGGCAGCTTCAGGGCACTGGCTAATGCTATTTTCAAATTACTTAATATGCTTAAATTTTGTTCTGTTAATTAGATTGTGAACTCCTCAAGAAGTTAGGTAATGTTTCCTACGTCTGTTGTACCATCACACCATTCTGAATATGCAGTTTATAAAAAATTGTGATTGACTTTTTGATAAGTGAAAACACAGGGAGAAAATAAAATGAAATATTCAACAAGTAGAAATAAGATATTTTGAAATTAAATTACTTGAAGTGGAGAAAGAGAAGGATTTAAATTTAATTGCAACAATAGCACATAACTTGTTTAAATGTAAATAGATATCTATATTGCTCTATATTGACCTATATATCTATATCTATACAATGTCAAACAAGTGATGTTGCATTATTATCTCTATCTATCTACTTACCACATTCTTTTGAACCTACTACATGATTTTATCAACTGTATCTGTCTACCTTTCTAAATTATAAATGAATAAAAGAAAATGTTTAGCCAATAACCAAGTTACATTACCAATTTAAGATTAATTAAGGCAAATTAGTTATTCACAACAGTGTCATAAATTATCATGAATATAAACTTGTTAAATGTGATTCAAATTATTTAAAAAGTGTTACTCTCTTTAGCTTCAAAATTAAAATAGTTTTAGGACAAAGGCACTGAAAGCTGAGAGAAATGTGGGCAATAGTAAGACAGGTAGGCCAGTAACAAGTCTGTTTGAAGAAATATTCTATTCTAAAAGTTTCTTTTGCATAATCTATAAGAAAACAGATGTTCTTATGAACACAGACTTTACAAATTGGAACAGATTCTCAGAGTATAGAAGCATTTTTGCTCAGAAATGAGATCACATAATCATTTTCAATATGTTGTATATAGATATAAAACAAGACTGTTCTTAAAAATATTTTAAGACATCTTTTCTACATTTGTATGTATAGCCCTTGCATAATCTTTATCAATAAGTATAAATATAAGACATCAAAAAAGAAATATAGCTAATTTGGCTTGTTTTAAAATAATATTTTGTAATGATACCCTGTTATTTATACCAGACACAAGACAAACTATTCTGGAAGTAGTAAATTAAAAAGATCTTCACTTAATCTCTAATTATAATACAGTCATGCCATTTCATGCTGTGGCCACATCAAGTCTCCTAAGATTAGAAGCTGTGAACCTGGTTTGTAGTCAGATCAGCGGATTCCTCTAAACTCCATGATGCAGAAACCGGTAGAGATGACTCAATAGGCTGTTTCCCCTATGATGGCATTACTAAAGGCATATGTTGCCAGATGGGGTAAGAAAGGAAAGATCCATTGCATTATTGTGTTTACTATAAACAGAATTATGGGGAAGGAGACAATTTTAACTCTTTATCTCTTCTTTGCCTGTCCCTCTCGATCTTTTCTAAGAGAAAAGAATATATCAGAGTCCAGGTTGACATGTTTTATAAAAAGATAGATTCAATGTTAGTTATGCATTTTATGGGAGGCACTACAGTGTAGTGGTTGAGTGGTTTCTGCAGCCAGATAACATGGTCTGAATTCTATTTCTATGGCTTGCTGGCCTTGGAACTGGGTCAGTTATAATACTCTATTTGCATTTATTCCTATATTTATAAAATGGAGTTGTTCTGATGGTTAAATGAGTTAATGCATATATAACACTGAGAACGGTATCTGGTAAATTATAAGCACTTAACAAATTTCTCTTAAAACCTAACTTATTTCCCTCTTTTCTCTTATTTAACTTTACAAGGGCAACTTTGTAGTCAGGATAATTTTTTTTTGAATGCCTACTGTAGTGCGAAAACACATATTTACCATTACTAAAATCTGGTTCCCACAATAATAAATTTGAGAGTTTGCTACATGTCTACTCACATACATTTTATCAGGCTTAATTCTGTTGCTAACCTATCGATGGATATTAGTATGGGAATAATATATCGTAGGAATAACTTTATGGTATACTAAAAGACTATCAAGGTGTAGTTTTGTGGGGTTCATTCTATGAAGTAGCCAGATTTGAGTTCCTACTAATAATAAGTTGATATAAATATGCATTCTACAGAGAAAATTCAAGATGGAAACTATCGGGAAACAGACTGGTACCACTCTTGCTGAGCAAAGCAGATAGTTGGGACCAAGCTGCCAATAGATGGAAACAGCCTGAGTACTTTTGAACAGGTGAAGTACTCCACACTAACAAAGAACTTTTTGAACACATAGAGACTAGAAAACAACTACAGATTGTTTTCTGCAGGATGGGCAACTGGATTTTCAGTTGCCCATTCTCCACCATGCACCAGGCTTACACAGGAACTGAAGCCCTGCCCAGTGAACAAGAGTGAATGAGTGTACATAAGGTACTTTGAGTCTGTTCACCTTCTCCCGGTCATGCATGAGTCATTGTTCCCATGCAGGAGGAGTCCTGGTCAGGGCACAGTGGCAGGCAACCAGACCCCAAGAGGAATTAAAAAAAAAAAAAACACACTCTGGGTCAGCTGCTGTGAGCGTGGCTTCAGCTAACAGAGCCCAGCAGCTGGCTCCCAGGCAGGGAAAGCATGCCTACAGAGTATACCTTGCTTGTGCAAAACTCATCTTCCTAGCCTGATCAGGAAGAATCACCTCCAAGCTCTGCACACCTACAGGGTGAATCACCTCCCCATTCCCCTGTGACAGGGAAATCGCTCTTTTTCAAGATCAGAGTGAGGACTTGAACAGAGAGGGAACAACACAAAAGACACCTGAAGGCTTTCTCCGTGGAAAGACTTTGGGGTACAGACAGTAGGCGGGGGTCCCATCTTCCCATCCTTTCTCCACAGAATGCTATAGAAAGGGGTTGCAGTAGTTGAGAAACTGGCCACAGGGTGAAACAAGATGCAGAAGTGAATGTCCCTCCCTCTCTCACTGAGTGACCTGTATCGAACCACAGAAAGGGACCTAGAGCAGAGGGTCAGTGACTAGCTTAAGAGCAACAAAACCAAAAGGAATTACAGAGAGGGAAGAGTTCTGCCAAAGTGAGGGAAAAATTAATGAAAATATATAGGCAACCATCAGAGTACTAAGGACACAATGCCTGAAAACACAGCTATTAGAGCACCAACCATGAACCACCCCCCAAATGAACTGCCCCAGATGACAGTCAAAGAAATCCAAGATTGGATGGCTGAAATGAAAAGAGAGAACCAATATAAACTAGAAGTGAAACTCACTGAAGTGTTACAGGAATTACAAGTGGAGATGGTCAATTTCAGAAAAGCCCAATCTGAAATAATAAAAATGAAGAACTTCATCCTGGAAATTAAACCACAGTAACAAGCATAGGAAGTAGGTAGAGGAAAGAATCTCAGAGCTTGAAGACTAAAACATGGAATTAACTCAGTCTGTCAAAAATATAAAAGAAAAGCTAAAAAAGAAGGAGCAAAGCCTACAAGAGAAAAGCCAAATCTATCTCAAACTGGTTACCCTGAAGCGAAAAGGGAAACTTAAAACTCCATGGAACAAGCATTCCATGAGGTCAACCAAAAGAACTTTCAACATTTCACTAGAGAGGCGACCATTGAAACGCAAGAAATTCAGAAAATTCCCATAAGACACATAGTAATCTGCGTCCACAAAGTAACAAAAAAGAAAAGCATCCTAAAAGCAGCGAGAGACAAAAGTCAGACTACCTACTGGGGAAGACCCATTAGAATTACCCCTGACTTATCTACAGAAACACTACAAGCCAGAAGGGACTAGAGTTAAATCTTTAACATTCTTAAAGATAAGCAATTCCAGCCAAGAATTTCCTACTCTGCAAAGATAAGCTTCATTAATGATGAAGAATTAAAACCCTTTCCAGAAATCCAATCACTAAGAGAATATGCTGCAGCAAACCAACCCTTTAAGAAGGTGTTTTCCCAGCACCATTTACTGAATAGGTTCTCCTCTCCCCAGTGGTTGTTATTGGAGGCTTTGTCAAAGATGAGTTGGTTGAGGAATTGAGGCTTTGCCTCCGGAATCTCTATCCTGCTTCATTGGTCTATGTGCCTGTTCTTCAACCAATACCAGGCTGTTTTGATTACTGTAGCCTTCTAGTAAAGTTTGAAGTCTGGAAGTGTGATACCTCCTGGTTTGTTTCTTTTGCTAAGGATTGTTTTGGCTACTCGTGGTCATTTATGTTTCCGTATACATTTCTGTATTGTCATTTCCAGGTCTGAGAAGAATGATGTTGGTAACTTAATGGGTATTGCTTTGAATCTGTAGGTTGCCTTTGGTAGGATGGACTTCTTAACAATGTTGATTCTTTCTACCCATGAGCATGGGATATTTTTCCATTTGTTTGTGTCTTGGATTTCTTTGAGCAGTGTTTTGTAGTTCTCATTGTAAAAGTCTTTCACTTCTCTGGTTAGGAAGATGCCGAAGTATTTCACTTTTTTGGTGGCTATTGTGAATGGGATTGTACTTTTTATTTGGGTTTCTGCCTGCTTGTTGTTAGTGTAAAGATATGCAACTGTCTTTTGCACATTTATTTTGTAACTTGAGACCTTCCCAAAATCCTTTATCAGTAAATGGTGCTGGGAAAACTGGCTGAACACATGCAGAAGATTGAAACAGGACCCCTACCTATCACCATACACAAAAATTAACTTTAAATGGATCAAAGACCTAAATGTAAAACCTCAAACTGTAAGAACCTTAGAAAATGCAGGAAACACTCTTATGGAAGTTGGAACTGGCAACTGATTCCTGATCTAAACCCGAAGTGCCCAGGCCATAAGAGATAAGATAGACAAGTGGGACCTCATTAAACTGACAAACTTCTGCAGAGCCAAAGAAACCATCAAAGGAGCAGGGAGACAGCCCACAAAATGGGAAAAAAAATTGCCAACTGTATATCTGACAAGGGCCTAACATCTAGGATCTATAAGGAACTCAAATGTGCTGAAAGGAAAAAAACAACAGCCCCTTTAAAAAGTGGGCAGAAGACATGAATAGACACTTCTGAAAAGAAGATATACGGGCAGCCAACAGACACATGAAAACGTGCTCAGCCTCACTCATCATTAGAGAAATGCAAATCAAAACCACATTGAGATACCACCGAACCTCAGTAAGTATAGCCATCATTAATAAAACAAACAACAACCGATGCTGGTAAGGATGTGAAGAAAAAGCAACACTTCTACACTGTTGGTGGGAATGCAAACTAGTACAACCTCTTTGGAAGACAGTGTGGCGATTTCCTGACCCTGTGTGTGGCAGGAACAGGAGTTTGTAGAGGAACTGAGCAGCCAATCTAAAGCCTGGGCAGACAAGTGTTTCACGGTAGCCTCAGACCTGCATTTTAAGACCAGCTCTTCAATACGAGGGGGTGTGTCTACATTGCTTTGGGGATACTACCCATGAATCCAGAAGAGATCACCCACAGTGCAGAAGTCCTGGTGGGAAACAGAAGATGTGGAATCCCAGATGATCTATCCCCTGAGCCAGCTGTTGGGTGATAGACAAACACAACAGATTAGATTGAGAAGGATGCTGGTGAGTATCTAGTTGACTCCAGCACCCCCAGCCTTAGCAACAAGCAAAATAGATCAGGAGAACAGGATAGAGGTCAGAGGCCCAACTTTCCACCACAAATTGGATGTTGTGGAAAGTTTGACCACACTGGGAGAGGAGGGAAGGGGGAAAGAGTCTGGGAGACAATGAGTGAAGTCAATCCTCCTACCTTACCATGGGTGCACCCGCTATCAATTGTAGGCAGTAGGAGGTGAAGAGTCTAACATCTCAAATTTCAACAGCAAAGAGGGAATCTGTGGTCACAGAACCTGCCACAAGAGGGAGCTCCCCCCTTCCAAAGAGATGTACTAAAGCTGAGAAATCTCTTTTTTTCTGTCTCTCTCTCTCTCTCTCTCTCTCGCTCTTTTTTTTTCCTTTTTTTGTTTGCTTGTGTCATTTGTTTGCCATATTTATTTGTTGGTTGGTTAGCTTTAGTTCTCCCTTTTATTTCCTCCTTTTTTTCTCTTTATTTTTTTCCTTTTTTTTTCTTTTTCTCTCTTCTTCCCTCTCTACTTTTTCTTATACCCTCTCTTGAACTTAGGGGCTACACAAGCATACTCATTTTAAGGTCATATTTTGTAGAGACCGAGAGCAAGTCCCAAGCGACTCATTCACCAGATAACAAACATTGTCCATCAGTAAGTTCTGAATCCTTGTGGCCCCTCCCTCACCTCTTAGTAAGTGCACAAATTGGTAAAAACATAGCACAATGCCTCACCTCCAGCTCTATTACATAACTGAACAAATTCAGAGGCCTAGCTTGGGGAAGGACAAAAGGTAGAGCGCATAGCAGAAGTAATTGCTTCCCCATTTTCTTCTGATCAATGGAATTAAAAAGGAAGATAAGAGAACTACTACAAATGAAGAAAAATCAACAAAATAATCATTGGCAATCCCCAGAATCACAACAAAGAGTCAGTGACTGAAAGAACAGTTACTGAAGCACGTATAATGGCTATCTCTGAGAAAGACAGTACCCGGAGGGTACTTACAGAGATTAAAAACAAAATTTATGAATAGAATGAATAAAAACCAAAAAATGCAAGGGCTAAAATGAAATAAAATTGTAACAGAGTTGGACAGACTCATGAAAGTATACTTAGAAATAACAGAAACAAAGAACTGCATCCAATAAATAAATAACAAACTGATAAGCATAAGGAGCAGAATTTACTAAACAGAAGAAACAATCTGAAAGGTCAAAATATTGAATTAGCTCAAACTATTAAAAATATGAAGAAAAACTCAAGAAGAAATAATGAGTTCTCCAAGAGATGTGCAATTTTATCAAGAAGTCAAACCTACATCTGATGAGTATACCAGAAGTAGAAAGAGACACAAAAAACACCTTGGAACAAACATTCCATGAGGTCACTTAAGAAAACTTTCTCGTCTGGCCATAGAGACAACTACACAAGCACAAGAGATTCAGAGAACCACTTCAAGAAATCTTATGAGAAGATCAACCCCCAGACAAATAGTAATTTGCCCATACAAAGTAGGTAAAAAAGAAAAAAATTCTAAAGGCAGTAAGGGAAAAATGTCAGACTACCTACCGGGGAATACCAATTAGAATTGCTCTAGACTTATCTGCAGAAACACTATAAGCCAAAAGGGATTGAAGCACAATCTCTAGTCTTCTCAAAGATAAACAATTTCAGCCAAGAATTTCATACCCAGCCAAGCTAAGCTTCATTAGTGACAGAAAATTAAAAATTTCCCAGACATCCAATCCCTAAGAGAATATGCTACCTCCAACCAGCTCTACAGGAGATGTAAAAGGTACTGTGCACAGAAGAAAAAAGAAACAAAAGAAAAACCATATACTTCATGAAATCAAAAACAAACACAGAAGCAACAGAGCACACAGCACACCTACAAAAATGGAAACCACACACATATATTAATGCAAAAGTTAAAACAAAACAGTCTTATAAAAGCCTTATGACAAGGAGAAACTCTCACATTTCAATAATCAGCCTGAACATGAATGGACTCAAAGCACCACTGAAAAGATATAGAATGGAAAACTGGATAAAAGAGTATGATGCTACAATATTCTGCCTCCAGGAATCATACCTCATGCAAAGGATACCCACAGACTTAAAGTTAGAGAATGGAGAATAAACTTTCTGGTGAATGGAAAACCAAAAAGGCAGGAATCATGATTTTAATATCAGACAAAACAGTCTTCAAGCTATCAAAAATTTTAAAAAATACAGAAGGACACTACATGATCATAAAAGTCTTAATCCATCAACAAGAAATATCCATCCTAAACATGTACACATCCAAAACAGGAGCACCTGTATTTATAAAGTAACTACTAAATAAGCTAAAACAGGACATGGACTACAACACTATCATAACAGGAGGCTTAAATATACCACCAACAAACCCTAGATAGATCACTGAGGCAGAAAATCTTTTCTTTCTTTTCTTTTTTTCTTTTTTTGTTTTGAGTTGGAGTCTCACTCTGTCGCCCAGACTGGAGTGCAATGGCCGCTCCCGGCCACCACAGCCTCGACTTGCTGGGCTCCGGCCATGCTGCTGCCTCAGCCTTCCGAGTAGCTGGAACTACAGGTGTGCGCTACCACGCCCGGCTAATTTTTGATTTATTGTAGAGATGAGATCTCGCCAAGTTGCCCAGGCGGGTCTCGAACCCGCGGGCTCAGGCATTCCACTCACCTCAGCCTCCC
>CAUYQG010176434.1:0-40956 GCA_963574415.1 Tarsius wallacei | reverse complement strand
CACATGCACAGATGATCAATGCTTTAATCATGTCAGGGGCAGACACTGAGCAGCCCTGCCAAGGTCTCCATAGCTACTGTGCCACAATCAGCTCTGGGCTGCCACCCTGATAGTGAGGTGGAGAGTTGGGGTCTGGGGCATAGCCTCTAAGAGGCCTCCTCGCAGGACCCCAATCCCAGAGTGGGTGGTACTCACAATGCCAGCAGCCCGCAGACTTCTCTTCCTTTTGCCAAGGAGTCTAAGATGCTTCATACCCTTCAGACCATGAGGCAGCCTTCACAGGTGACGTATGGGGCTGGGCTGGCCAGGTCTGAGCCAAGAGACTTCCAGCAAAAGGTGCTTGGGGCACGGTTTAGAACCCTCCCAGGGATTGTGGCTGGGGTGACCCACGGAACATCGCTCCAAGTGCACAAGAAGTGGCAGCAGGGTCGAGCAAGTTCCTGCTGCAAGGATGTCAGGATGAAGGCAGAAGCCTAGGGGGTGTGTGAGGCTGCAGGGATGAAGGAACCTGCGCTACCAGCTAACCAGCCTCAGCTCGATAGTTTCTCCATCCTTGGGTCTGTAGTCAGCAATACCTGCAGAAACAGATTGAGCAACGGGGGTTAACTGGGCAGAGTATTTCACCCTCAACCTCACCTTTGGAACTCCCTGCCCCTGAGGGAGGATCTTACAGATCCACTCAGGGCTTGGTGGTGGGAAGCTGGGACCTTGACAACACCTGACAGGCAGGGTCACTGTCTTCATAATACCCCAGGGGCCTTTGGGAAGAGGGAGCTGCTCAGTATGGTCCGGAGGGAGAACCAGGACCACAAGGAAGTTTCCAGGAGCAAAACTTCACTCACTAGAGAGAATCCAGGCTCTAGTAGGACACCTGGGTTCAAGCCCCTGCTGTGTGACTCATTAGCACTGTGACTTTGGACGAGTTACTTAACCCCCTGTGAGTGCTGGTGGCTAAATGGGGATGCAAACCGCAGGGAGTTGAAAGGGGCATCTGGAACCCAGGTGTCGGAACATCTCCTTTCAATGGAGGTGCTATGGTCTGGATGTTTGTGTCCCACAAAATTCACATGTTGAAACCTAATCCCCAAGGTGATGATATTAGGAGGTGGGGCTTTTGGAAGATGATTAGGTGATGAGGGCAAAGCCTTCATGAATGGGATTTGTGCCTTTATAAAACAAACCCAAGAGAGTTGTCTTGATCCCTTCACCACAGAGGACACAGCGAGAAAGCACCATCTATGAACGAGAAAGTGGTCCTCCACCAGACACCAACTCTGTTGGTGTCCTGATCTTGAACTTCCATTCTCCAGAACTGTGAGAAATAAGTTTCTGTTTATAAGAGCTACCTAGTGTATGGTATTTTGTTATAGCAGCCTGAAGGGACTAAGGCAAGAGAGAACTCAATGACTATAACTTTAGCTACTTTTCACCCCAAGAAGGCAAAGGAATGATTAATGCAATTGGTCAATTTGGGAAGACTAAACTAGGCAGGCATAGCCTGAGCTCTCTTTTTCTTTCTTTTTTTTTTTCTCATGGGAGTGGACGTCCTGCTGAACTGGGGGCGGGGGCGGGGGGCTGCGGGGAGGGTAGATGGAGGCTAGATCTACCCAGATCTGCTTCCTGGCTTGGTCCACTTGGCTTCCACCCTAGGTTACAGCCTTCCATCTTTATCATTAATAGAACTGACCAGATTTGGGGTCTCCATCTGTGGCCCCTTTGTGTTTTTTCTCAATTTATTCAGAACAAGGGCAGAAAAAAGAATGCTTTTAAGTGGGCTCCCTCAGAAAGTCTCATATTCTATAAAGCAGTTGGCACAGTGCCTGGCAGTGGTGTAAAAGGAACTTAAGTAACAAAAGTAGGGACAGATTACTTTTAAGAGTCTGCCAGGTAACTGGGCTGATGCACAAGGATGCACAACGCTGCTTGGGGCATAGGAGTTAAAACTGGAAACACCCTAAAGGTCCTATAGGAGTTGTGGTTCGGCCATCCCATTCCATGCCCCATGGTGCAGTGACCCAGCTCCAGGGCTGGGCCCTGATTGACCTAAGCCAGCCATGGTAATCCCTTCCCTGCAGCTAATGGTGGGTTCAAAACCTAGGCAATCTCCCAGCAACATGGATGGGTGCAGAAATGGGCATGAGATGCCAGAAATGGCCTTTGAGATGCCAGAAGTTTGCTGAAGACTTTAGAGAGACGAATTCCCTCAGTCATGAAAGGGAACAGCCCAGGAGGACATAGAAGGGTCTCTCGGAGGTGGAAGCCCTGAAGAGAGAAGAGAGCCAAAGAAGTCACAGGGAAGCAGGCTGGAGCCCTGGTTACAACACTCCTGAAATCTTTGCTACCTCTGGATTTCTGGTCATACAAACCAATGGATGTCATAATGTCAAAGCTAGTTTGCATTACATTTTCTTTTACTTGCAGGTCAAAGCACCCTCATGGCTGATATAGTCTATGTGACTATTATAAAGAAAGAGGAAGATCTACATATACCAACATATAAAGATGCCTACAATATATCGAGAATGGAAAAAAATGCAAAACAATATATAGAGCTGTGCTGTCCAATAGACTAGCCACTAGCCACAGGCAGCAATAGAGAACCTGAAATCTTAGTACAAAAAGACATGTAAAATACATTGTGAAGAATTTTACATTGATTACATCCTAGAATATTTTAGATACACTGGGTTAAATAAGATATACTATTAATACTAGTTTTGCCAACTAGAAACTTTTAAATTATTACATGTGGACAATATTTTATTTCTATTGGATAGCACTGATATAGCTCCATTTTTTGTGAAAAAACAAGCTTACATATTTTTATAGAAGAAAAGACACCAAAAGTTAAAAGAAGTTATTCTACGTAGTGAATTCTAGGTGATTTTAATTTTCTTCTCTTTTTTTGGATTAAAAAATATAGTTTATTTAAAAGCAAATTAGAAGCCGGGCTTGGTGGCTCAGCCTGTAATCCCGCGTCTTTGGGAGGCTGAGGTGAGTGGATTGCCTGAGCCCGCGGGTTCGAGACCTGCCTGGGCAACTTGGCGAGACCTCATCTCTACGATAAATCAAAAAAAAAATCAGCCGGGCGTGGTAGCGCGCGCCTGTTGTTCCAGCTACTTGGAAGACTGAGGCGGAAGGATCACTGGAGCCCAGCAGGTCGAGGCTGTGGTGGCCGGGAGCGGCCACTGCACTCCAGTCTGGGCGACAGAGTGAGACTCCAACTCAAAAAAAATAAATAAATAAAAGCAAATTAGAGAGAGAAAGAGAAGGGAGAGAAGATTCACCTCCCCTAGGTGGGGGAGGGGGCCAAAGCCAGGAAGCATGGCCATACTTCCTAGCAAGGAGTCTAGCAAGGCAATGGCCAATTTTCTTCTTTTTTAACCTATCTAGTTTCCTTGATAACTTACATTAAAAGTATTATTATTATTAGTCTGTTTGTTTCCTTTTTTTCTGAGTCTGGAGTCTCACTCTGTCGCCCAGGCTGGAGTTCAGTGGCATGCTCATGGCCACTCCAGAGTCGACCGGCTGGGCTCCAGCGATCCTTCTGCCTCAGCCTTCCAAGTAGCCAGAACTATAGGCATGCACTACCACGCCCGGCTAATTTTTTGATTTATTATAGAGATTAGGTCTCGCCAAGTTGCCCAGGCCAATCTTGAACACCTGGTTCCACCACCCTCCCCCCTTTAGCAGTGTCCAGCATCTGTTGTTCCCACCTTTATGCTCAACTTACATAAAAATTCTAAGTATTCAATTAAATAAATGATATCCAACTTTGAGCATCAATTGTTGTATGAAGCTGTGGCCCAGAAAGGTTCAGGGGAAAGCTGGGATGAGTTGATGAAACCTCGTTGCTGAGTGAGGTTAGGGCTAGGGACATGTCCTGGGGTGGCAGGCCATGACTCACCTTGCAGCAGGGGGGTGTTGGGTTCTCGGAGCAGCTGCCAGAACTCACGTTCCCCAACCACTTTTCCCATCACAGAGGTCAGGTAGGGGCCTGACAGGGAGGCCTGTGTTTCATACCTGAAAAGGGAAAAACAAAGAGAGAGAGGAGTCGACTGTTGTCCCCAGGCGGAGGAGTGGAGCAATCACCAGCACAGTCCTACCCTCGCCCTCAGTGCCAGCACTAGCTGAGCCCTCCTGAGCCACCTCGCTGTGGGTTCTGGTCTCACCTCCACCCTCCTCCTCTCCAGTCCCCTGACACTGCCTGTTCAGGCTTCATCCTCTCCGCATTGACCATGACCATGGCCTCCAGGAAGCGGCACCTATTATGTTATCAACTCAGCAGTTGCCCCCTCTCTGGGGATTTCATGTTGTAGGGGGTGAGAACCTGAAGCTGCTGGTGTCACACAGAAGATGCCAGTGTGTAATGACAGAGGGTGAATCCAGCATGCAAAGAGAGGCAGGGACCTGGGCGGCAGAGGCAGAGACACCTGCGTTGACACTGGGTCTCTGTAGCTCGGTGGCGTGCCCCTCTTTTGGGGGCTGGGTTGCTCAGTCTTCTCTCTGATTCTCTACACACCACACTCCCCACTGGGGAGAAGATTGGGGCTCAGTTTCTGGCCCTGGCAACAAGAGACGCCTATTCACACCCCCCTTCCCTGAGCCCTTGCCACCTGCTTTGTGTTTCTCCAACCCATCTGGACACCACTGGGTAAACTCCACTGGTCATGCCCTTCCTCCCCAACCGGAGGAAGCGGCATGGATCAGGGCTCCACCTGGGAGAGCAGCTTGAAGAAGTGAGTGGGATTTGCCGGTGGAGAAAGGAGAAACAGGAAGGCAGAGCCGAGAGGCAGTGGCAAGAACAAAGGCACAGAGGTGCATGGAATTGGGGAGTTTTGGAAAATGATCTTACAAGAGTGGGGTCTGAAAGCATGAGTGGGAGTGGCCGGCAGATGAATGAAAAGGAGGTGACACCATCAGAGGTATCCGGGGAGTGATGGGAGCATGTGGTCCTCTCAAACTGAGGCACATGTTACTAGGGGAGAAGTCTGGGGTCTGGGTGACCTGGGGGAAGGAGTTCAAGTTCTCTGGGCCAGATTCCCCCTGATAACATGGGAATCACTGTTATCCTAGTTAGGCATGGGTGGGGAAGGGCACTGAGCAGCACTCCAGATACATTCATCCCAGACTTGTCTACTCTCAGGGTGAGTAGCAAGTTTTTTTTGTTTTGTTTTGTTTTTTGAGTCAGGGTCTCACTCTGTTGCCTAGGCTGGAGTTCAGTGGCACAATCACGGCTCACCATAGCCTCAACCTTCCGTGCTCAGGTGATCCTTCTTCCTCAGCCTCCCAAGTAGCTGAGACTACAGGTGCATACCACCACACTCAGCTAATTTTACAAATTTTTTTGTAGAGACGAGGTCTTACCATGTTGCCCAGGCTGGTCTCAAACTCCTGGGCCCAAGCAATTCTCCTGCCTTGGCCTTCCTAAGTGCTGGGATTATAGGCATGAGCCACCATACCCAGGGAGAAGCAAGCTTAAGGACATTGTCCAATCTCCTTGGAGTAATGAATAACAGAATTGGACCAAGATATCTGATAATAAAAGTTCCTATTCTGATGAAAGCAAACCTGTACTGAGCACTTACTGTGTGCTGGACCCTGCACATGTGCTACCATCTCTGTGTGCACTAACTTCTGAACTCCTCCCCCTGGCTCTGCGAGAAGGTAGCACAACTGATATCCTCCTTGAGGTGTGAGTAAACAACTGGTTCTGGGTTCCTAGCTGGAAAGCAGTGGAGTTGGGATTCCAGTTAGCAGAAGCCTGTTCCCTTAAGGACAATGATGGCCCATGGCTTCCTGTTTCCATGACAGTATGGACAAGAAAGGAGAGAAGAAGCTAGAAGCCGAAGCCAGGCCAGTGCCTCTCCTGAGGGAACCCTTCCTCTGTCCCCTGTCCCTTCCATGACCCTTTTTCAGGAATGTGGGGTCAGGTGGGGCTGGGAGGAGAGGGGTCTCACGTGAATCCTCCTAGCTCCTGGGCCATCTTCAGCACATCTTCCAAGGAGGATCCGGCAAAGACAAAGATGGATCGTTCATATGGTGGCAAGAGGCTGAGGACCTTCAGCGTGACGCTGATGACCGCTGGGACTTGGGCCTGTGACAGGGTCTCTGTAGCTTGTCCCAACATGACTGTGCCGGAGAGAAAGGAAGGGGCGGCTGGTGTGAGGACAGGCAGCCTGAATGTTAGTCCTCCTGTCTTCCCTCAGAGTCACTATGACCAGCTGGACCTTTCACTTCCCCATGTTCTCCATCTTAGACAATGTCACCACCACCTGTCCTGCAGAAACCTGGCTGCCATCTCAGCCGTCTCTGTCTCTCAGCTACCACATCTCCCACCACCAAGGTCAGGCCCCTCACTGGTTTCTCCGCCTCCAGTATCCTCCCTCCCACCTATCCGCCACATGGCACCCCAGAGGGCTCTTCTAGAACATGCCTTTGTTCACGTCACTCCCCCGTCACCTCGAATGGTCTCACCTCCATTTCCTTCATCTGCCTGCCACTCCTACTCCTTCTCCCAGACCTACTCTTTTGCAAGATCCCTTCCCCAATGTCCCCAAACTCAGTACACCTCTGTATCTTTGTTCTTGCTTCCTCCTCCAGGCTCCGCCCCCTTCTCCTTTTTCCACTGGAAAATCCCACTCACCCCTTCAAGTCCCTCTCCTGAAGGAAGGCTGTTTCACGTTGCTTCTGGGGCTTATCATGTTGCATTAGAGTTCACCAAAATGTGTCTCTCCCCACTCATTCAAACATTTCTGTACTGGGTCTCACACAAGGGGCTCACCCAGAGCTCTCTGTTTGGTGTCTTCCTCCTCACACTGGGAGCTCCTCACAGTTGAGACCACATTTTAGCTGCTGTGTTCTACAAACACCCACAAACTCATTTTAACTCAGCAAATCAGGACCAAGCAACCTCCTCTCACTGGGACATGATCGTAAACGGCTGTGCTTCCGCTAAAGGCTTGGCTACCTCGTGGCGCCAGGCAGTCTGGTGAGATGAGATCCATGTAGGTCTTGCCGTTCAGCACAGGCAGCAGCTGGGAAATCATGAGAGCATTCTGGATGGCCCCATCCTGTAGGCTGGCTGACAGAGCAGCCCTTGCTTTGAGGCATGCTGTGCCCACCTCCTCCCCAGGAATGGGGGAGACCATCAGCAACTGGGGAAAGAGGGAGGGGGTGAGCCAGAGTGGGGAGAGGCCAGGTCTTCCAGTCCCTGACCAGTCCACCTCCCACTGGCCCCCAGGGTGGCCACGGCTCCAGGATCTTTTTCTCACCTGCAGTGCCAGCGGGGTGCTGTAGACATTCCCAAAGTGGCCCTCTGGGGTCTGAGCATTCAGGATCTTATCTCGCACCGTCCCTATGGCCATGGTGATCCGGTGTCTCTGATCAGAGTTGAAGTCAAAGCGCTCCAGACAGGTGAAAGCCAAGCCTGCCATGGCCACCATGTCTGCAGGGAATGGGGCATGTGAAGAGCTAGAGAGCCAAGAGGGGCCAGGCAGGGCCTTGGGGGTTAGGCCCTTGTGGCAATGGGCAGCCACAGAAGGGCTTGAAGAAGAGGGCTACGCGGTCAGATCAGCTAAGGGCACTGACTTAGCCCGGTTTGCCCACATGGGCTCTTCCCATCTAGACACTGAAAGTACCATTCCTAAGAAACCACTCAGTCCTGGACAAACTGATTTGGTTGGTCGCTCTTGTCCTTGGAGGCTAGAGATTAGGGAGAGATTCTGGAGAAAGGAGGCCCAAGAGGACTTGAATCTATACCACTTGTTGGCAAACCTCGCTGCACATTGGAATCACCAGGGGAGTTTTAACCAGCTGATGCCTGGATCCACCCCCAGGTAGTTTGATTTAATTGATACAAGAAGCTATCTGAGCCCTAGGGGTTTTTAAGACTTCCCCACATTCCCAGTTTTTTTTTTGTTTTTTGTTTTTTTTTTTGAGTTGGAGTCTCACTCCTTCACCCAGGCTGGAGTGCAGTGGCATGCATGCTCATGGCCACTCCAGCGTCGACCTTCTGGGCTCCAGCGATCCTTCTGCCTCAGCCTTCTGCGTAGCTGGGACTACAGATGCATGCTACCATGCCTGGCTATTTTTAAATTTTATTGTAGAGATGAGGTCTCACCAGGTTACCCGGGCTGGTCTCGAACCCGCCGGCTCAGGCAACCCACTCACCTCAGCCTCCCAAAGTGCTGGGATTACAGGCTGAGCCACCGAGCCCGACACTTTTTTTTTTTAAAGACATGGTCTCTGACTGAGTACAGTGGCTCACACCTGGAATCCCAGCATTTTGGGAGGCCAAGGCTAGAGGATCACTTAAGGCTAGGCTTTCAAGACCAGCCTAGGCAACTTGGTGACCTTGTCTCTCCAAAAATTTAAAAAATTAGCCTTATGTGGTGGCACATGCCTGTACTCTCAGCTCCTCTGAAGGCTAGGAGGTGGAGACTGTAGAGAACCATGACCATGTAACTGCACTCCAGCCTGGGCGACAGAGTGAGATCCTGATTCAAAAATTAAAATAAAATAGACACAGGATCTCGCTCTGTTGCTCCGGTTGGAGGGCATATGTGTGAACAAAGCTCACTGCAGCCTCTACCTTTTGGGCTCAAGCAATCCTCCTGCCTCAACCTCCTGAGTAGATAGAAGCACAGGCAAGCACCACATGCCTAGCTAATTTTTTAAAAAGTGTTTTGTAGAGATCTCAAACTCCTAGCCTTCAGCGATCCTCCTGCCTCTGCCTCCCAAAGTGCTAGGATTACAGGTGTGAGCTACTGCACCCAATCTCCCCCAGGTGATTTTAATATGTCCACAATAGTTTTCTACAAGCCTGTGAGGCAGAACAAGCTCCCTGCTGGCAGGGGCTCTGCTACCTTTTTCTCTTTAGGCACCTGGCTCCCAACCTACTCCATCCTACCCCCAACCTATGCAAGGCACACACACACATTCACTCATGGAACACCAGCCTAGAAGAAACCTTGAAATCACAGTGCTAAAAAACAGAAATGGAGGCCCAAGGTCACACAGTGAAGAAAACCCAGAATCCGAGTCTCAGGCTTTCCAGCTCCTATGATGCTAAAGTCAGAACTTTCCCTGGACCAGTGCTAAGCCCTTTACTTGTAAGGCATCCTTTACCAAGATGCTGATAGGAGGCTATTTTACAGAAGCAGAGCCAGAGAGGCCACTTGACTTGCCCAAGGCCTGTACAGTGAGCGTGTGAGGAGCTAGGGCCAGGATTCCAATCCAGGTCCAAAGCTGGTTCACAGCAGCAGCACCACCCATGAGCCCTCGCCATTTCACTCCTCAAGGACTTGATAAGGAGTCGTCCCAAGGAAAGGTGAGTATGGGGCCTGGGCGTGGAGGTCTTCAATAGGGGCTGAGGGTTTTGGCAGGTTCTGGCCCACTCACCTACAGAGAGGTGGCTCCGGTGTAGGTGGTCATGTTCCACAGCATACAGAAGCTTGCCTACCACGTGGTCATGGACCCGCTTCTGGTGCACACACAGAGCCAGGATGCTCAGACCGTACTGGTAGTAGCTGGTGTGGGGGTGGCCATGGTGACTGTGCCCTGGGAGGGAGAAAATCCAGAGGTGAGGCTGGAGGGATTGCTTCTCTGTCCCTCCCTGCAACCAGTCCCACCAGCACATGGGACCTCACTGCCTGCACTTCCCAACAGCCTCCTTTGAGCCATGGGATCCTTCATTCCTTCATTGCCATGACCCATACTTGCTGAGGCCCCACTATGTGAGCCAGAGAGGCCACCCGACTTGCTCTGACACTATATGTCAGGAGCCGTGCTTGGAGGAGACATTAGAGTGATGGCAGCCAAGCCCTCTGCAGATGAGGCCAAGGCCATTACAAACTCACTCGTGAGACCACAACTGTCCCTAAAATGTAGACTGAGGTCTGTGGAGCCCTGTAACAGAGGTCTTTGGGTAGCTGGGAGGTCAGGGCAGGAATCCCCAAGAAGGTGATGCTGGGAGAGGGGAGGGGAGCAAAATGTGAGGCAGGAGTGAACTAGAAACTGGGAATCCAGTCCAGATGGAGGGAACATGTATGAGGATCCTGGCTTGCAAGCTGAGAGCGCACTGGTGTGGCCAAAGCCCCTGGAGGGCAGGTGAGCAGAGCCGGGAGAGGAGGAAAGGGCAAACAGGTTGGGCTTGAGGGCTGTGGACTGAGCAGGGTTTAAGCTGTGCTAACAAGCTCAGATTTATGCTGAAAAATCTCACTCTAGCTGTTGTGTGCTGGATCATGTCAGGAGGAGGACACTAGCAGCGTCAGTCCAAGAAGTAAGTAGTAAGGAGGCTGTGCAGTTGTCCCGAAGGTGACAATCTCGGTGGCTGAGCAACAGGACTTGTCAGCAGAGTGCATGTGGGAGTGCAGGAAAGGCTGGATCAAGAATGGCTGCTAGAGCAAGTCCAGGCCTCAAGGAAGGGATAGTGACATGGGCAGAATGGAGGGTGGGAAAGAGGCCTGGGAAGAAGACTCAACATTCTTTTTTTTTTTTGAGTTGGAGTCTCACTCTGTCGCCCAGACTGGAGTGCAGTGGTACGCTCCTGGCCACCGCAGCCTCGACCTACTGGGCTCCAGCTATCCTTCCGCCTCAGCCTTCCAAGTAGCCGGAAATACAGGCGCGCGCTACCATGCCCAGCTAAAGACTCAACATTCTGAGTCTCACCAGAGAATGTCATCTGATGAGCCCTCCCAGTTGCTCCCCACACCCAGCAGATGGTATCCCCTCACCAATGGTATTCTTCTCATCCTCCAGGAACCGCTTGAGCTGTGAGACCAGCCTGTCCCCCTTGCGGCCCTTGACAGACTCACAGTTGGCCCTGAGAGCAAGTAGGTAGAGGGCCAGCTGGCCCATGGAAGGTTTGACCTGGCAGTCACTATTGTCATCACCGGAGGCAGACCTAGGACAAGGCAAGTTAACACCATTAGGAGAAAGTGCCACCCTGGTAAGCCTGGCTTGGGCGCACCCTATCAACATCACAAAGTGAAAAAATCCTAACAGCTGGAAACTTTGCTAGAACTGCTGAAAGTAGGTGTACTAGCTATGTTGGTGCAAGGGATATGTCATAATATTTAAGAAAGATGAAAGATTAAGCTCAAGGATACACTGAGGGCTCTTGCATCTAAATCACCTGATCTGTTCTACCATTCTGGTCATGCTTCATCCAAATAGGAGATCTCCCCTTTCTCTACTCTCCCCATCCCGCATCCACTTCTTGAGAGGGAGTCCAAGCAGGAGGCACTCCATGCTGCTTATGAGTCTTCATCTTTCATTCAAACCCCAGAACAGACCTCTCCTTCATGCCCCTTGGAAAGGGAACACAGAAAGATGCTGCTTCTGAGCTCAGTATGAAAGAGTGTGGTCATGGATTAGTGATGTCTGCCCCAGGCACAGGAGGAGACAGTAGCAGCACAAGAACCCTGGGTTACTATCTCTCATCTAGTCCAACCAACCCCTTCATTCTACAGATGGAGACAGGTGCAGTGGAGACACAATTTGCCTAAGGTCTGGGGACAAAGCAGTGGCATGCCCAACCAGAACCCAAGTCTCCTATCTCTTAGGATGTGGAGAAAGACATGGGAAAGAAGAGTGTGGAATACCCTAGGAGGCACTGCTGGTAATGGAGCTTGAGGCTGTACAGGTAGAGGTCCTCCTTGGTCCCGGCCTGCAGACTGGAGAGGCGCAGGCCCACATAGATGCTGGGGTTCAAGTGCTCCAGGGAGAGCTGGTCCATCCAAGGCAAGAGGCGCTGGCCCAGCTTCTCTACTAGCTGATTGTCCACCTCTGATAAGTCTTGGGAATGAAAATGGTACAAGTGAGGTTGCAGAGCCAGGCCACCAGAAAGGAACTGCTCTGATGTTACCAGGACCTTCCCCAGGGACTACACACATCCCTACCCTCACTTCCACCCAGCACACTCCACCTGCAGGACGACAATGCAGCCATACTGAGAGGCAGTGGGAAGGAAAGAGGGGAAAGCAGGTATCCCAAAAGAGCAGTTGGAGCGAGCCAAGGAGAGATGGTAGGCTGGAGGCAGAGGATGCTGTTGCCAAGCAACCACTCCACCCATCAGGGGTGACAGCGAGACCGGATGCCAAGCTGTGGAGTATGCCCCAGGCACCGTGCCCAATCTCACTTGGTCTTCATGCAGTCCTGTGATGTAGACACTATCATCATTGCTTTGCACAAAAGAGGAAACAGAAGTTCAAAGTCGTGTCATGTCTTATATGAGGCTGCAGAGCCAAGGGTAGACCTGGCTGCCAAGCCCCTGCTCTTAGGTACCCTGCTGAATGTGTGTTCTACCCAGTTACAAAATGTCAGCGCACATGCAGAACATGCTACACAGCCAATTTTCAAGCACCGCAGACTGCCAACTGGTTAGCTGGGACTGCCTGGTGCACTTCCTCCATGCACATCTCAAAATAACACTTTTCCTGCCATCTCTGTTTAGGTGAAGAAGACCTGAAATTGTGAGTCAAGTTCTGAGAAAACTGTCAAAGTTTGCAGCCATGTATCTGTGCTGTGGGATTTCCCTGAAGCTGTACAGCCAGAATCCCGACACACGAAAGCAGAAGTCTCGGGGAGATTTCCCAGCTCCAGCTAGGTGCTGCTTCCTCCCTTGGGGAAGGGAGTAGAGCTCAGCTCAGGGGAGCTTGCAGTAGGTTGTCTTGGAGGCACTTTGGACTGTCTGTCCCCATTTACTGCCTCCCAGTTGCTGCTGGGCTCCAACTGCCCAACAGTGGCTCCCACTGTGCCACATCCCAGGATGCTAGGCAGGTCGCCTCTCCCAGGAGACTAAAGAAACAAACATGCAGAGCGCCTTGCTCCCCTCCTGGACGAGGGTTCCTGGAGCACAGCCCCATCTCTCTGGGTTTGGGCCCCACCACCTCATGTTTGTTCCCAAAGTCACAGATATATGTTGCTATAAGGTGACCATTCACTGGCATGAAACCCAACATAATCCTTTGCTGTGTGGGCCCAGATCAGAGCACATGGCTGGTGTCTCATCAAATGTTAATTCAGAGAAACTGGTTGGGACTTTTGACTAATGTTTCAGCCCCTCTGTGCATAAACAGGGGAATAGGAAACCCAGAGCTGCCCACCCTATCAAAGATGTATCCTTGGGGACGTTCATCATGGCACTGTTATTAAGAAAATCAAAGCCAGGCTCGGTGGCTCAGCCTGTAATCCCACGCTTTGGGAGGCTGAGGTGAGTGGATTGCCTGAGCCTGCGGGGTTCGAGACCCGCCTGGGCAACTTGGCAAGACCTCATCTCTACAATCAAAAAATCAGCCGGGCGTGGTAGCGCATGCCTTTAATTCCGGCTACTCAGAAGGCTGAGGCGGAAGGATCGCCGGAGCCCAGCAGATCGAGGCTGCAGTGGCTGGGAGCGTGCCACTGCACTCCAGTCTGGGCGACGGAGTGAGACACCAACTCAAAAAAAAAAAAAGAAAAGAAAATCAGGCTGGGCATGGTGACTCACTCCTGTAATTCAAGCACTTTGAGAGGCCAAGGTAGAAGGATCCCTTGAGGCCAGGAGTTTGAGATCAGCCTGAGCAGCATAGTGAGATCTTGTCTCTACAAAAAAATCAAAAAATTAGCCAGGCATGGTGGCGTGCACCTGTAGTTCCAACTACTCAGGAGACTGAGATGGGAGGATCACTTGAGCTCAGGAGTTTAAGACTGCAGTGAGCTATGATTGCACCACTACACTCCAACCTAGGCAAAAGAGTGAGACCCTATCTCTAAAAATGTGTGTGTGTGTATATACACATATATTATAATCCAATTTATATAACATTTTCCTTTTCCCTTTCACTCAGAGCCTTTCTTTCTGCTTCCATTTCTCTCCCTCTCCCTTCCCCCCCTCCTTTCCTCCTCCTTTCCTACCTCCTTCTCTCTCTCCCTCAATCTCTGAGACTCTCTGGTTCTGTCTGTCTCTGTCTCTCCCGGCCTCTCTCTGTTCCTCCTCACCTCTCTTTCCCTCTCCCTTTTCTTGAAACTAGTAAGGGAGCCTCTCACCCCTTACTAGCCCTGCCTGGCCCCGACACATGAGTGGCCCTGGGCCCGTGTGCTCCTTCCCTTGCTGGCTCCTTTTCCTCCTTCGGGTCTCAGCTCCTGTATGAATCCCTGGTCCTCAGAGATCCTTCCCCAGTCTCCCTCCCTGAATCAGTATCTCCCCCCACCCTCCACAGCTCTCTACCTCTGCCCTTCATTGGCTTCCTTTGCAGTACTTGCCATAACCCAGTTTGTCACTCGGTTTCTTTTGTCTGCCCCCTGCACTAGAACATAAACTCCAGGAGGGCAGGGACTGAACCTGTCTCGCTCTTTGCTCTCTTGCTCAAGACTAACACTGGGCCTATACCGAAAAGGCTCAGTAAGTATGCGTTGAATGAATAAATGAACAAATGACTGAATTAATGGAGGGGATCTTGTCTGAGGAGTCAGACATATCATTAATCTCAATACTATGTGCTAAACACTGAGGTCCAGCTAAGCCCAAACAGCTGTGGGAGACTAGAGGGGCGGATAAGTTCCCCCATCCTACTCCTGAGCCTTAGTTTCCCCAGAAGATTGGATAAGATGATCCTCCCTCCTATGGACCCAGGAGGAAAGAGGCATGGGATAGAGGCAGGTTACTCACCACAGATCTCGGCCAGAGCTCCCAGGGCACCCAGGAGGAAGAGGAAGGCCCCAAGGTGCTCCATGGCAGGAGCGGGTGGGCGAGTAGCGGGCGGGAAGCGGGACAGACTCCTAGGGCCGGCCTTGCAGAGGCTCTTCTGACCACAGCCAGTCACTGCTCCAGGAGTGGCAGCTTCCTGTCACTGATTAATCCTCCATACCCCAAGTGCACTGCTAAGTCAGCAAAGAGAAAGGGGAAAAGGTCTGTTGTTGAGGGGAAAAGGCGGCCAAAGAGCAAGGGAAGGAAGGGCAGAGCAACCTTCCTGGAGGTAGGGGACAAGGGGAGGAGGAGGGCAAGGAGGACCATGTGAGACACCTTGAGGCCAGTCACCTTCGGTCCCCGCCGCTTAAAGAGCCCTGGTCCAGCGCAGAAAGCCTGAAGTCCGATCTACCCAAATGTGTCCCACTGTGCTTGTGTGGCGTCCCCCTAGCTGTTCCGGCAGTGAACTGGCACAGCTGGGGTGCTCCTCACAGAAGACGCCCCTGGAAGTGTCCACCCTGGCCCGAAACAAGGAGCGGAACAGGGAGCTGCAGCTGCGGGGATCACATGAGCAGGGCGGCAGAAGTCAGCTGTTCTACAGCGCCTGCCTGCTGGAGGGTGGGGAGCCGCTGGACCCAGACCAGACGGGCTGGTTTTCTTAGCCAACCCAAAGAGCCGGGGGACCTCCTGGAGACGACAAAACAAAACAAGTTAAAGAATGGGATTTAATCAATCAAGACAAAAAGCACAGGAAGCTGGGCTGCTTGCCAGAACTAGGAAATTCCCCTTAAAAAATCACTGCAAAGAGGAGAGGGAACAAAGGACTCCTCATCTGCCCAGCCCTACAGGAGAATCAATGTATAGAAATTAACTAGCAGTGGCTGTGTGAGCTTGGCCAGATCACTTAACCCCTCTGAGTTTGAAATAGTTCCTTCTGTGTGAGCACCTCTAATCATAAACAGATACTTTTTTTTTCCTTTGAAAGTCAGAGTTTCACTTTGTTGTCCAGGCTGGGATGCAATGGCATAATCACAGCTACCGCAGCCTTGACTCACTGGGTTCAGACGATCCTTCCACCTCAGCCTTCCAAGTAGCTGGAGCTACAGGCGCATGACACCATGCCTGGCTAACTTTTTTATTTATTGTAGAGATGAGGTCTCGCCAAGTTGCCTGGGCTGATCTCAAGCCCCTGGGCTCAGGCAATCCTCTCGCCTCAGCCTCCTAAAGTGCTGGGATTACAGGTGTGAGCTACCATGCCCAACTCCAAATAAATGCAGTTATTTTATGGCAAATTGCCATGTTTCGTTCTTTCGAGATAACCTATTTTTGTGCCTGATTTCTTACAAGTCAAGCTCTTGACATAGATAAATATAGAGATGTACGCTTGCTTGCAGAAGTACTTGAAAATTTAAAATAAGATAGATTGTCTAGTGAAGGAAGGCTGGGTGTGGCTGGAAGGGGGAGCACCTTTAGGGGTTCTCAGGAAGGAGGGAGGCCAGCCAGGGTCCAACTTCTGCAGAACTGTGGATTCAGACCTTCTGGGGAGTCATGCTGGGGGATGTGCAGTGACACTTCCTTGGTCCTGGATGCTCTATCTGTCCCGGTAATGGCAATCTCGGTTCTTGCTCTTTCCAGTAGGGCATCCTGGAGGAGGTGGCCAAGGCAGAGGGTCTTCCTATTGCCAGCCTCTGGTGAGAAGCAAGGGTACTGCAGTGAAGAAGACAGACACCCCCTATCCGCCTGCCTGGACTCAGCACTGGGGGTGGGGGATGGAAGGTAGAAGGATAGAATATTTCCCGTAGGCATTAGAAACAGTGACTGATGGGAATGGATCTGAGCTGCTTTTGTTCATGTGGCCAGGGAAAGTGAAAAAGAAAAATGATCAAATTGTTCAGATCAGGATTTCTACTGGGGGGACTGTAGCTGAGAATGTAAAAACCAGCTTGGAATGAGAAAGCAAAACCTGCCTGTCCTCGCATTAGACAGGCATACCAGGCGCAGATCAAGCCAGCTGCAACATTGACTGGAAACATCATTTCTAACAAGTTCATGCATGCTGCAACTGCAAAGTGTCCTAATAATCAGGTTCTTTTAGTGACTAATGACTACTACTTTTTTACTGAGATTTCTTTTTCCCCCAAACACCAAACTGTAAGAAATTAGCTGTTTGAAATCATAATAGTAACCATGTTCTTTGAGTTACTACTACATCTTTACTGGGTATCTTTGTTTATTCCCTAAACCACAATTGTCAGAGATTTGCTGTTTGAAATCTTATTAGTAAGAACAAACACCCCACTCTTCCCTGGAAGAGATAAGCCAATTTGCTCTTCATATAAGAAGCAGCAATCTCAGATAGGAGTTTCTGGGTGTACTTGACTGTCCAGACCTGAAACTGATGCTTCACACACCACCCTGTGGTGCTTTGAGCCTATGTGACTGGAAACATGGCTTGTTATACACCTCACCTAACTCCCCCTTCCCCCACATCCTTCAATCACCTTTCCCTTTGTTTCATAGTTCTCCTGCTGGGTGGTCTCCCTCATTGTAATGGGTCAACTAACCTGACTTGGTTTGTTCCTGATGGTCTTAGGCTGATTGACCTAGAATATAGCCTAAGAAGTAATCCAAAAGAGAAATAGAAAACTGAATGCATGAAGATGGCATGAGAAGAATGGATATAACCCATTTTAGGGATTAAAAATGTACATATGTTAACATTGTATTTTAAAGGCCACTTGACGTGAAAATACTTTTTTTTTTTTTTTTTGAGAAAGCATCTCGCTCACGCTTAGTTGCCCAGGCTAGATTACAGTGGTGCCATCATATCTCACTGCAGCCTGGAACTCCTGGGTTCAAGTGATCCTCCTGCCTCTGCCTCCTGAGTAGCTAGGACTATAGGCACATGCCACAACACCTGGTTAATTAAAAAAAAAAATTGTGTATGGAGATGAGGTCTCACTATGTTGTCAAGGATGGGGAAAGGTGTTTATCATGAATCTTAAACTTTTTTTTTTTTTGAGTCAGAGTCTCACTCTGTCGCCCAGGCTGGAGTGTGGTGACATGCTCATGGCCACCACAGTCTCGACCTGCTGGACTTAGACAATCTTTTCATCTCAGCCTTCTAAATGGCTGGAACTACAGGCATGCATCACCACACCCAACTAATTTTTTGATTTATTGTATAGACGGGGTCTCACCAAGTTACCCGGGCTGGTCTCAAACCCCTGGGCTCAGACAATCCTCTCACCTCTGAATCCCAAAGTGGCTAGAATTACAGGCATGAGCCAACACATCTGGCCTTAATTTTTTTTTTTGAGTCAGAGTCTCACTCTGTCACTCAGGCTAGAATGCAGTGGCACATTGCTCACAGCCACCGCAGCCTCAACCTGCTGGGCTCAGATGATCCTTCCACTTCAGCCTTCCAAGTAGCTGGAGCTACAGGCACATGCCACCATGCCTGGCTAATTTTTTGTTTTATTGTAGAGATGAGATCTCATCACTTTGCCCAGGCTGGGCTTGAACCTGTGAGCTCAGGCAATCCTCTCACTCAGCCTCCCAAAGTGCTAGGGTTATAGGTGTGAGCCACCATGCCCGGCCTTAAATCTTAAACTTAAAAAATATCTAACACATGTTGATTGCACAAAAAAGTTAGAAAATACAGGTGTGTTAAGGAGGAAGAAGGAGAAGAGGAGGAAGAAAGAAAGAAGAGAAAGAGAAAAAGGAAGCAAAGGAAAATAAAATCAAAGTCCCAAAAATTAGAGTGATGGTTCTCGAAGTGCAGTCCTTGGATGACTGGCAGTCTCCAAGGCACTTTTAGGGCGTCTGTGAGTTCAAAATTACTTACAAGGTAATACAAAGGCACCATTTGCCTATTTCACTGTTTGGGCATTTGCACTGATGGTGCAAAGCAGTCTAAAACTGCTGGTTGGTGCCTTAGCATGAATCAAGGCAATAACACCAAACTGCACTGATAGTCACTGTATTCTTGACCTCTGTGTACTCCACAGAGCTGAAAAAGCTGGTTTTGCTTAACATGTTCTTGCTAAAACAACAGCAATTAGTATATTAAATCTCAACATCAACAACTACAATAAAAATTCACCCGAGCTCCAACCTGTGGCATTTGGCAATTCACTTAACTTTTCTAAACCAATTTGCTTGTAAAATAGGAGTGTAACACCTTGTTCATAATTTCTTTTTTTTTTTTTTTTTTTATTTTGATTAAAACTCTTTCGCCCAGACGGGAGCGGCCACTGCAGCCTTGACCTGCTGGGCTCCGGCAATCCTTCCGCCTCAGCCTTCCAAGTAGCTGGAACTACAGGTGTGTGCTACCACACCCGGCTAATTTTTTGATTTATTGTAGAGATGAGGTCTCATTAAGTTGCCCAGGCAGGTCTCGAACCCACGGGCTCAGGCATTCCACTCACCTCAGCCTCCCAAGGCACGGGATTACAGGCTGAGCCACCGAGCCCGGCTCATAATTTCTTTAATTTATTTTTTTCCAACTTTACTGGGATATAATTGACAAAAAATTGTATGCATTTAAGGTGTACAATGTGATGAAATGATAACCATACTCAAGCTAATTAACATATTCATCCGGCAACCCATTTGGGTCCCCTCCCACTGTGGGAGTTTTTCCGTCCTCTCACTAAATCCTGCTTTCAAAAAAAAAACAAAAAACATATTCATCATCTCACTTAGTTACCTTGTGCATGCACATGTGTATAGTGAGAATACTTAAGCAAATTTCAAGTATACAATACAGCATTAAACTATAGTAATCACTCTGTACATTAGATCCCCTGAACTTATTTGTCTTGAAACTGAAAGTTTGTACACTTTGATCAATATCTTTCCATTTTCCCAACTTACCCCACCGCCAGCCCCTGGCAACCACCGTTCTAATCTCTGCTCTGAGTTTGAATTGTATAGGTTCTTATGGGGATCAAATGTAAATTGCTTGTAAAATGCCCAGCACAGTGCCTGGCATGTGGCTCAAGCTCATTCCATTTCAGCTCTTATTAATAGCTAACTATCAAAACCCAGGAAAGAATGCTACAGTGTCCACTTAGCAAGTTTCCAAATTCTAAGGATCTGGATTCCAGCTAAGGAAGAGAAAATATCCCTGCATGTGGCACAAGACAGTTTGACCATCTTAAGCCAGGCAATGCAGGGAAACATGAGACAATATGATCACAGGATCTGAGTTATCCTGTCTGACAGCCTTCCCTTCTCTCTCCCGTGCCCTCTCCCTGTTCAAGCACTAGCTATCCTCTCCAGGACACCTGGAGGGGACACACTGGATTCTTCCTGGCAGGTCCCACCCAGGACAACTGCCCAGACTTACCCTTGGAACAGTTTTAAGGTTTTTGTTTTGTTTGTTTTGAATCAGGGAGGCTGAAGTGCAGTGGCACGATCACGGCTCACCATAGCTTCGACTTCCTGGGCTCAGTCGATCCTTCTGCTTCAGCCTTCTGAGTAGCTGGGATTACAGATATGTGCCACCATGCCTGGCTAATTTTTTTATTTTTTGTAGAAATGAGGTCTCGCTATGTTGCCTAGGCTGGTCTCAAACTAGTGGGCTCAAGCAATCCTCCTGTCTTGGCCTCCCAAAGTGCTGGGATTACAGGTGTGAGCCACAGCGCCCAGCCAGAAAGTGTTTTAAATCTACAGGATCCTCTCTGGAGCTCTGGATCCAGCTCTAAAATAAATATTGAGCCCAGCTTTCTTTTCTTTGCCACTTCTCTAGCCAAGTAGTGGGTTCTAGGCAGAGGAAAGTCTGAGGGAAGGCTGGAGGTGGTCAAGGAAAGGGAACGGGCGGGGAAGTAGTGGAAAAGACAATGCCTCTGGGTCCTGGTGGCCAGAAATAACCAAGCTAGAGGGACATGGCCTTGGTATCTGACCAACCATGGCTCAGACTCAGAATATGCCACTTACCTCTGTGTAGACTTGGACATGTTACCTTCTCTTTCTGCCTCGGTTTCCTTATCTCTAATGGACTCATAACAAACTCATGTGGGGGAAGGTTTTTATGAAGATTAAAGTAGATGGAGTAACTGGCCCACAGTTTGTATTTATGGAACGGATTCTGACTTGCGATACATCCACTGAGTATGCACTACATGTTGAGCAATGAACAATTCATTGCACTATCACCAACTTGCTAATGAAGAGAAGACAGGCTCAGAGAGGACAAAGGATTAGCTTAAGGCCACAATAATCAGTGGCCAAGTCACCTTCCTCAGCTTCATACTTGCCTTTCTGAAGTACTTCCATTCCCACTGCTAAGACCTTAATAATTAAGACAAGTGATTATATTATTATAAATATATTTTTTAAATGGTCTCTGAACAGTTCTCTCTTCTTGAACCAGCCATCCATCTTCTCCTGCTCCTGGACTTTGGAACTCTTGGTTCTCAGTCAGGTCTTTGACCCAGCTTTCCTGAGTCTCTATCTTGCAGATGGCACACTGTGGGACTTTTCAGCCTCCATTACTGCGTGAGCCTATTTCCATAACAAATCTCCTCTTATGTCTATCTATATCTATATCTATAGCTATAGCTATATCATTTATATCATTGTCTATGTCTATATCTATACCATTATCTATATATCTATATCTATATTCATGCTATTGTTTCTTGCTTCTCTGGAAACTAATATAAGCTAACTTGCAAAATGCTCAGAATTTTACCAGTGCCTAAAAATCACTCAATAAATGTTGTTGCTGCTGTTGAACAGTGTTCCCAAGAAGGTTCATTCCCTCTGTACTCTGTAATATATCTGTGCAAATAACCTACCTGTTCCCCAGGAGCTGTGTCCCCTCCCTTCAGGGTCCCTTTCCCATCCTCTAGCCTGAGGGCTCGAGCTCCCTGGCCAGTGTCCATTGACAAAGATTCTTTGCTTGACCAAACTTAGTCAGGCTCTGGAATTTTCTCTAGGCCCATCTGTGCATTTCCTTGTAAAAATTCAGTTTTGACTGGGCTCGGTGGCTCAGTCTGTAATCCCGCGCTTTGGGAGGCCGAGGTGAGTGAATTGCCTGAGCCTGCGGGTTCAAGACCCACCTGGGCAACTTGGTGAAACCTCATCTCTACAATAAATCAAAAAATCAGCCGGGCATGGTAGCGCGCGCCTGTAATTCCGGCTACTCGGAAGACTGAGGCTGAAGGATCGCCAGAGCCCAGCAGGTCGAGGCTGCGGTGGCCGGAAGCGGCCACTGCACTCCAGTCTGGGTGACAGAGTGAGACTCCGACTCAAAAAAAAAAAAAAAAATTCAGTTTTAACAAGAACTGCTAAGTCAGTTTGCCAAGAATCCCTCCCCTCAATGTCCGACCAGACTACTCATCTTCTATCCCATCCCAGCTGATGTCTGATCGCTGGCCTGTCTGCAGCAAGAATCCTGTTAGGTCAGTTTAGCTAGAACCCCCCTTACCCCTCATGCTTTTTCTATCCACTGACACTAGCAATCTTCTACCCACTTGCTCCTAACTTTCTCCTTGACTGTAAACCTTGTTTGTAGATGCTGCATTTAGATGTGAGCCCAATCTCTCTCCCTGCAGCAAAATCAAATGCAGTTGTCCTTTCACCTATTGCAATGGTCCTAAATAAAGTCTTCTTGGCTGTGCTTAAAAACGAACGAATAAACAAACAAAACAAAAACACATCCTTGTATATGGCAGAAGGAAATAATAAAATTATATCTCTCTTAGAGTGTTCTTCAAACCTAGGCCTCAAATAATTCAAGAGACAGTGGTAAAAAAAAAAAAAAAAACGCAAGCAGTAAATTTGACAAAATATGTATAGAATCTATATGTGGAAAAACGACAAAATTCTGATTTTAAAAAAATCAAAGAATATATAAATAAAAGGAGAGATATTCTGTGTTTCTGAATTGGAAGACTCAATGTTGTTAAGATGTCAATTCTTCCCAACATGATCTACAGATTCAAAGCAATCCCAGTCAAGAGCCCAGTAAGCAATTTTGTTACTATTGACAAACTGATACTGAATGTTATATGAAAAGGTAAAAGACCTAGAATAACCAATGAAATATGAAAGAAGTACAAAGTTGGAGGACTTACACTACCCTATTTCAAGACTTACTATAAAGCTATAGTAATTGAGACAGTATGGTATTGGTGAAAGAATAGATTGATTGATGGAATAGGATAGAGAGGCCAGAAATAAACCCACACAAACATAATTAAAGGAGCAAAGGCAATGGACAAAGGAGAAAGGATAGTCGTTTCATCAAAAGGTATTGGAAAAATTGGATGGCCACCTGCAAAAACAAAAAGCAAAAACCTAGTCATATACCTTACCTTTCACAAAACTTAACTTAAGACAGACCTAACTGTAAGACACAAAACTATAAAACTTCAAGAAACGATGAATTTTTAGATACAACACCACAGTCATGGTCCATGAAACTTAAAACTTTCTCTCTCTCTCTCTCTCTCTCTCTCTCTCTCGACTTGGGGCAGGGTGCAGTGGCATGATTATGGCCTACACTTCCTGGGCTCAGGTAACCCTTCCACTTCAGTCTCCTGAGTAGCTAGAACTACAGATGGGTGTCACAACACCTGGCTAATTTTTTAAATTTTTGGTAAAGAGGAGGTCTTGCTATGTTGCCTAGGCTGATCTTGAACTCCTGGGATCAAGCAACCCTCCTGCTGCAGCCTTCCAAAGTGCTGGGATTACAGGTGTGAGCCACCATACCTAGTCCTAAAACTTAAAACTTTTGTTCTGTGAATGACACTATCAAGAAAATGAGAAGACAAGATACAGAGTGGGAAAAATATTTGCAAAACACATAATTGATAAATGACTGTTAACCAAAATATACAAAGAACTCATAAAACTCAACAATCAGAAAATTAACAACTCAATTAAAAATGGGCAAAAAGCCGGGCTCGGTGGCTCAGCCTGTAATCCCGCGCCTTGGGAGGCTGAGGTGAGTGGATTGCCTGAGCCCGCAGGTTTGAGACCCACCTGGGCAACTTGGCGAGACCTCATCTCTACAATAAATCAAAAAATTAGCCAGGCGTGGTAGCATGCACCTGTAGTTCCGGCTACTTGGAAGGCTGAGGCGGAAGGATTGCTGGAGCCCAGCAGGTCGAGGCTGCGGCAGCCGGGAGCGGCCACTGCACTCCAGTCTGGGCGATAGAGTGAGACTCCAACTCAAAAAAAAAAAAAAAAACATGGGCAAAAGACCAAAGATGACATACAGATGGCAATTAAAGATACTCAAAGTCATATGCCATTTAGGACTTGCAAATTAAAACAACAATGAGATTCTGCTAAACACCTATTAAAATGGCTAAAATTTAAAATATTGGCTATCAAATGCTGATGAGGAAGGGGATCAACAAGAACCCTCATTCATTGCTGATAATAATGCAAAATGGTCCCGCCAACTTTGGAAGACAGTTTGGCAGTTTCGTATCAAGCAAAACAGTCTTACTCTCAGATCTAGTAATCATGTTCCTAGCTATTTAACCAACTGATGTGAATACTTATCTCCCCACAAAAATCTGCATGTGAAAGTTTATAACGACTTTATTCATAGCTGCCCCAAACTAGAAGCAGCCAAGATATCCCTCAATAGATGAATGGATAAGCAAATCATGGCACATGTATACCATGAAATATTTCATATGTAACAATAGCAATAAGAAGAAATGAGCCATAATCAGGCCATAAAAAGACATGGATAAAACTGAATGCATATTGCCAGGTGAAAGAAGTGAAACTGAAAAGTCTACATGCTATATGATTCTAATTATGTGACATTCTAGAAAAAACAAAACTATGGAGACAGTAAGACCAGTGGTTGCCAGAGGTTCAGTGGCAGAGAAGAGGGAAGGGTGAACAGGTAAACTAAACTACAAGGTTTTTTTTTTCTTTTTCTTTTTTTTTTTGAGTTGGAAGCTCACTCTGTTGCCCAGACTGGAGTGCAGTAGCCACTCCCGGCCACCGCAGCCTCGACCTGCTGGGCTCAGGCAATCCTTCCGCCTCAGCCTTCCAAGTAGCTGGAACTACAGGCACACGCTACTATGCCCGATTTTTTTTTTGATTTATTGTAGAGATGAGGTCTCGCCAAGTTGCCCAGGTGGGTCTCGAACCCGCAGCCTCAGGCAATCCACTCACCTCAGCCTCCCAAGGCACAGGATTACAGGCTGAGCCACCGAGCCCGGCGGTTTTTTTTTCCTTAAACACAGTAAAAATATTCTGTTTGATGGTATGATGGTGGCTATATGATGCTATATATTTGTCAAGACCTATAGGACTTTTGCCGCATATAGATAAATCTTAATGCATGCAAATTAAAAAACATCATTTAAGAAATCAGGGGATCTTAAGGTGGAATGCAAAACGTGCCAAACTATCTAACTATTACAAATGCATGAAATGACCTCATTGCAAGGGGAGGGAGAAAATGTGCTGATCTAAGTAACTTTGAAAATGACTGGGGTCCGTATGAATAAAGGTAAAAGGATCTGTACATAAGCATTGTATTCTAATTAATAAAGTTGTATCCCTTGGTCAGGTGTATGGATCGCACCTATAATCCCAGCACTTTGGGAGGTCGAGGAAGGAGGATCACTTGAGGCCAGGAATTCAAAACCAGCCTAGGTCCAAGACACTGTTTTTACAAAAAAATTTTAAAAATTAGCCAGTTGTGGTTGTACATGCCTGTAGTCCCAGCTACTCAAGAGGCAGAGGCGGGAGGATCGCTTGAGCCTAAGAGTTCTCGAGACTGCAGTGAACTATGATTGTTTCGCTGCACTTCAGTCTGGGTGACAGAGTGAAACCCTGACTCTGAAAAAACGTATTTTATTCATTTATTTTTGAGTTGGAGTCTCACTCTGTCGCCCAGGCTGGAGTGCAGTGGCACGCTCACAGCCACCGCAGCCTTGACCTGCTGGGCTCAGGCAATCCTTCCGCCTCAGTCTTCCGAGTAGCTGGAACTACAGGCGCATGCCACCATGCCCAGCTAATTTTGTGATTTGTTGTAGAGATGAAGTCTCACCAAGTTGCCCAGGCTGGTCTCGGACCCGTGGGCTCAGGCAATCCTTTCACCTCGGCCTCCCAAAATGCTGGGATTATAGGTATGAGCCACTGCGACTGGCTGAAAAAATTTAAAAACAATAGTTGTATCCCATGAAAGTATGAGTTAATAAATCTGATAATACTAGACCTGTACAATGGAATTGAGCAATTAGTAAAAGATGGCAGATAGCGGAAGGCAGGTTTCTCACTGTTGGAGTGGGAGTTTACAGATAAGCCAGGGAAGGGGGCTAGGATAATCCATGTGGTAATGGATTAGAGATGGAGACAACAGTATAAGCTCATGTTTAGCTTAATATAGATACAGATGGTTGCATAGAGAAATATTTGTAGATATGCTCGTATACAACAGAATAGAATTCACATACCTATATACTTCTTGCTCTGTCAGTTGAAAAAGCTGAAAAGGTCTAGAAGCAACCACACTCTAGTAGCAATAAGAACACCTAGTGCCCAAATCTTAGTTTATAATACCATTCACCAATAAGAGGAACCAGGGCTTCTTAGAGAAATGGCTAATGCTAAGCCTGGAACAAGAACTATACAAGATGAGTCTGGGGCATCTTGTAATGCCAGAAAATAAGGAAGTCCATGTACATTCATGTGCACGCACACACACTAATGGAGTGCATCAAAAGAATATGGGAACTGAAAGAACTCTCCAATGGTCAAAGCTGGAACACTTTGAGCAACAAAATAGATGAAATATTATTAGAATATAACCCAAAGTAAAAAAAAAAAATCCATGAGTTCATACTGAAATAAATTAGTGTTGAAAATGAGGAGAAATTATTGAAATGGAAGAGAAGAAACACATCTGACAGGCAGAAGAATTCAAAATAATTTACATAGACATTCCACCCTCAAAGAGGGGGAACATGACTTTCTGTTCCTTAAGTATGGGTTGTGCACTGTGAATTCCTTCCTTCTGTTATGAAAAGGAGATGGGAGGGAAAAGTAGCTTCACGGTGGAGAAACCTGACAAACATTACTGCAGCCAAATTATCAAAGTCAACATCAACAGTGATAAATCATGTTGATGGTACATACCCTTGATATGATGTGATGAAATGGCACTTTGCCTCTGTGGTCTTCCTCTCTCAACCCTAGTTTAATCATGAGAAAAAACACAAAAATTCACAAGAGGTACATTCTACAAAATACCTAACCAGTACTCCTCAAAACTGCCAAAGGTGTCGAAAACTAGGTAAGTCTGAAAAACTGTCACAGCCAAGGGGAACCTAAGGAGAAACAAGTAAATGCAGGCCGGGTGCGGAGGCTCATGCCTATAATCCCAGCACTTTGAGAGGCTGAGGTGAGAGGACTGCTTGAGCTCACGTGTTTGAGACCAGCCCGGGCAACTTGGCAAGACCTCATCTCTACAATAAATAAAAAAATTAGCCTGGCACGGTGGCGCATGCCTGTCTTCCAGTTACTTGGAAGGCTGAGGTGGAAGGATCACCTGAACCCAGCAGGTTGACGCTGGGGTGGCCGTGAGCATGCCACTGCACTCCAGCCTGGGCGACAAAATGAGACTCCAATTGCACTCCAGTCTGGGTGACAGAATGAGATACCAACTCAAAAAAAAAAAAAAATTAAATGTATTATGGTATCCTGAAGGGAATCCTGGAACAGAAAAAAATAATTAGGTTAAAAACTAAGGAAACTGAGCCAAGCGTGGTGTAATCCCACCCTTTAAGAGGCTGAGGCGGGAGGATTGCTTAAGCCCAGGAATTCGAGACCAGCTTGACTGACATAGTGAGACCTTGTCGTTACAAAAAATAAAAGTAGTCAGGTGTGGTGGCGCACACTGGTAGTCCCAGCTACTCAGGAAGTGGAGGGGTAAGGATTGCCTGAGCCCATGAGGTGGAGATTGCAATGAGCTGTGATCATACCACTACACTCCAGCCTGGGTGAAAGAGTGAGACCCTGACCCAAAAAACAACAAAAAAGTGAGTCAGAAAGAAGCATAGGGTAAAATGATCCAACACAAATCTAATGTTAAGCCAGGCTCGGTGGCTCAGCCTGTAATCCCACGCTTTGGGAGGCTGAGGTGAGTGGATTGCCTGAACCCGCAGGTTCGAGACTCACTTGGGCAACTTGGAGAGCCCTCATCTCTACAATAAATCAAAAAATTAGCTGGGCGTGGTAGCGCACGCCTGTAGTTCCACCTACTTGGAAGGTTGAGGTGGAAGGATCACTGGAGCCCAGCAGGTGGAGGCTGTGGTGGCCGGGAGCGTGCCACTGCACTCCAGTCTGGGCGACAGAGTGAGACTCCAACTCAAACAAACAAACAAACAAACAAACAAATCTAATGTTAAGTCACAAGAGAATAAAAAAGTGAAAATTGGCCAGGCTCGGTGGCTCACGCCTATAATCCCAGCACTTTGGGAGGTCAAGGTGAGAGGATTGCCTGGGCTCACGGGTTCAAGACCAGCCTGGGCAACTTGGTGAGACCGCATCTGTATGATTAAAAAAAAATTATCTGGGTGTGGTGTCTCTTCTTAATTTTCACTTTTTTTTTTTTTAGTTGGAGTCACCCTCTGTCGCCCAGGCTGGAGTGCAGTGGCACACTCATGGCCACCACAGCCTTGACCTGCTGGGCTCAGGTGATCCTTCCGCCTCAGCCTTCCAAGTAGCTGGAATTACAGGCATGCGCCATCATGCTTGGCTAATTTTTTGATTTATTATAGAGATAAGGTCTCACCAAGTTGCCCAGGCTGGTCTCAAACCCATGAGTTCAGGCAATCCTCTCGCCTTGGATGCCTGAAGTGCTGGAATTATAGGCGTGAGTCGCTGTGCCTGGCCTAAGAGACAATCTTTGAAAAGATAATGACTCAAAATTTTCCAGAATTGAGGAAAGACATCAGTCCTCAGAATGAAGAATCCTAGTGAATCTCAAGCCAGATAAATAAAAATCCAAACCTAGATATATCATAACAAAACTGAAAATATCAAAGATAAAGAGACTCTCCTAAAAGAAGCCAGAAATAGACATCATATCTACAAAGAGATAACAATTCTGCTGACAGATAACTTCTCAGCAATTGAAGTAATGACTGAAGCCTGAACACATTAGACTAATATCTTCATTTTGTTGAAAGGATGTACCAGCCACTGATATTCTACACCCAGTGAAACTATCACCAGCCACTGATATTCTATACCCAGTGAAACTATCACTCGAAAATAAAAATTAAAGAGTAAAATAAAGACTCTTCAGACCACCAAAAACCAAGAGTTTCATTGCAACAGAACCTGACTACCGTACCTCCAGAAAGAAAATGATCCCAGAAGGAAAGTCTAAGATGTAAGGAGGAATGGGAACAAAGCAAATGGCCAGCCTGAGGATAAATATAAATATTGACTACCTAAAATAATAACCTTGAATATCTAATGTAATGAATACATAATCGAGAGAAAAATAAAATATAATAGTTGTACATAAGTCTAAAGGAGCAGATGGGGTTTAAGGGTCCTAAGATCTTTGTATTATTGTTGAGGGGGGTGAAGAGAATAACTAACTTTAGGATTTACTAAATCAAATGTGAGTTAAAATGTTGTGATAATCATTAAAAGAACAGAAACAGTATATAAATTATAAACTAGTACAGGAAAAAAATGGAATTAGTACGTGGATAATTTAACCCAAAATAAAACAAAAAGGGGGCAGGGGAAGAAACCTAGAACATGTGAAAAGATAGAAAAATCAGGTGACAGGCAAAAATTCAAATATATCAGCCACTGCCATTTATGTAACATGAATTAAACTGTCCAGTTAAAGGACAAAGATTATAAAACTGTTTTTAAAAAATCTAGCTGTATTGTGTTTTCAAGAGACATACCTGTAACAAACAAAAGGACACAAAAAGATTTGACAGTAAAAAGAAACAGATATACAAGATAAGGAGCAACAAAATAAAACTGTTTTAGCTACTTTAACATCAGCTCAAATAGTCTTAGGCAAAAAGCATTAATACGGATAAAGAAGATAAGTCAGATTGTATTTTCAAAGATGGCTGCAACAATGGTCTTCCATAATGTCATCATTCATCCATGAAGAGATGAGTCTAATTCCCCTCCACTTGAACCTGGGCAGGTTTGTGACATGCTTGTCAGTAGCAGAATGCAGAAGTGATGATACATGACTCCAGGTCAGAAAAGAAAACGCAACTTTCCCCTTGCTCACTGGAACTCTTGAGCAGGAGTCGAGCTGTCATGTAAGTAGTCCAACTGCCCCGAGGCAGCTTGAGGCCCTAACTAGCCCGTGAAGGTCATCTACATGGAGAAGCCCTGAGATTACCTGAAGAGAGAAAGGTATGTCCAGCCAGTCCCCAACCCCGTCGGCCATTTTAATTTTTATTGCACACAAGACCCCACAACAGAACCACTCAATTCAGCCCATCCCAAATTTTTAACCCATAGAAACCATGAGATAATAAAACAATCTTATTATTTATTTTTTAGTTGGAATCTCACTCTGTTGCCAGGCTGGAGTGCAGTAGCACACTCACAGCCGCTCCAGCGTCAACTTGCTGGGCTCTGGCAATCCTTCTGCTTCAGCCTTTCAGGTAGCCGGAACCACTGGCACGCACTACCATGCCCGGCTAATTTTTTTTTTATTTTTATTGCAGGGACGAGGTTTCATCAAGTTGCCTGAGCTGGTCTCGAATCCATGGGCTCAGGCAATCCACTCGCCTCAGCCTCCCAAAGTGCTGGGATTACAGGCTGAGCCACCAAGTCCGGCCATGATTCTTATTTTAAACTATTGTTTTGGGATGATTTGGTATGCAACAGCAGTGACTGGAACAGAGGGTTACTATATACTGATAAATGATTTTATTTAGTAAGAAGACTTTCATCATTTTATTTTATTTTTTGACTTGGGGTCTCACTGTGATGCCCAAGCTGGAGTGCCTTGGCACGATCACAGTTCTCCACAGCCTCAGCCTCTTGGACTCAGGCGATCCTTCCACCTCAGCCTCAGTGAACATTCACACAATGTGGATGAATTTCATGGACACAATGTTAAGTGAAAGAAACCAGACACAAAAAAACTTACTGTGCAGGGAACATAAAATTTCCTTGGAAGTTTTCCTGGAAAAAGCCCTAACCTCCTGACATGTGGGAATATACATGATATAAAGTTAGGGGGTGTTTGCTTTCACTGCCCCCCAAAACATTTTATTTTTCCATACCATCAGATGTTAATCTGTAGCCATTTGTCTAGCTAATGAATTTTACTCGAAAGGACAATAAAATTTATCTCCCTAAGACCAAATGGTTACAGCCCAGACTAGGACCCTGAATGAAGCTCCGAAATTTCCAGAAGGGCTGAGTGCTATCTCCCTAGATATTTACCTATCAGAAGAGATGAAGTCCAGACTTTGGAAACATCTCTCTAGGTCGTAAAAGCCAAAGTCACTGGGGATTATCCAGCTTTGGGAGTGATGTATTTACATTCCAGTAGATTAGGGCAAGAACTAAGATGATTTCCATTCTCTCTCCAAGGAACAGAGAATATCTCATAGCATGTTTTGCCAAGGACTGTGAAGGATCTGAGGTTTTTCTTTCTCCTTTTGAGAGGGGAGAAAGCAGCTATTGCTCTCCTGTATATGCAAATGGAGAAAATCCCCTGTTCTCCAATCCCTCATTTACAGGGCATTACCTGGCACCTGTGTAAAAAGTTCCCATCAACTTTCATTGCATTGCCTGTGGGTCTAGACATGGGGAACCAACGAAGCAGTGCTAGTCTGGCTGTCAATCTGGTGCTTAGTATCAAGAAAGAACTCTTTTCCTTGACCTAGAGGCCTCGCGTTTCTGTAGTATTCATATATAAAAGTTACATATCTGTGTGAGTGGGAGAACATCTCAGATCCTTCACAGTCCTTGGCAAAACATGCTATGAGATATAATTGATAGAAAGTACAAAAACAGGCAAAATGAATGTATGATATGGGAAATCAGATTAGTGATTCTCTTTGAGGGGAAGGAACTGGAAGGTAGCACGGCAGGGAGGGCATTTTGGGATGCTGCTTATGTTCTGTTTCTTGATCTGGGTGCTGGTTACATGGGTATGTTCAGTTTGTGAAAATCGATGGATTAAAAAAAAAATTTTTTTTTTTTTAAGACAGGGTTTTACTCTGTCCCAGGCTGGTGTGCAGTGGTGTGATCCCGGCTCACTGCATTGCAACTTCAACCTCCTAGACTCAAGTGATCTTCCTGTCTCAGCCATTCAGTAGCTGGGACTACAGATGCATGCCACCATGTCCAGATATATGTGTGTGTGTGTATATATATATATTGTTTGTTTGTTTTGTTTTGTTTGTAGCGACGAGGTCTCACTAAACTGCCCAGGCTGGTCTCTTGGGCTCACCCAATCCTCTCACCTCAGCTTCTCAAAGTGCTAGGATTGCAGGCTAAGCCACCACACCCAGTCTTGAACTGTAAATTTACAAGTGGTTGTGTTCATCCATGTCCTTCAAGGAGCATATGCCAAAACTGGATTAGATGTGCAAAGTATTGATTTGGGGAAAATCCTGTAAATGGGGAGGAAAGTAGAGGCGGCCGGGAGACTCATTAGACTATGGTGCAAGTCTGACACCTGAGGAGAGAGGGGAAGAAGGAAATAAGTAAGGAAGAACATAGACTGCTGTGCAGCTCTAAGAAAGTCGCAGCAAGGCTGATGGTGAGCCCATGGGAAGTGCAGTCTGAGCATTAATATGGTGATGGACTTCAGAGCACAGTAGCTGGGGCCATCAGGCAATTGTGCTCCCCACAATAAGAGACCTGAGAGACCCGTTGTGGCCACCACTGTCCACCCTCTCCACCACATCTGCTTCTACATACAGGGTGCAGGAAGCAGCTGCACGGGCCTCTCTTCCTGAGTGGAACATTGGAAGAGGGAGGTGGCTGGGCACGGTGGCTCATGCCTATAATGCCAGCTACTTGGAAGACTGAGGTGGAAGGATCTCCTGAGCTCAGCAAGCTGAGGCTGTTGTAGCCATGAGCATGCCACTGCACTCCAGCCTGGGCAACACAGTGAGACTCTGACTCAAAAAAAAAAAAAAAAGAAGAGGGATGTTAGTGGAATAAACTACAATCCTTGTTGCTGCAGTTGACCTTGGGGCTGTGACTGGTATTCATCCTCCTCTCCCATGTCCACTAGCCACTCTAGTTTTCCCTGACCCTTAGCTCTCACCTCAGCAGGTCTTAATGGCTTACCTAAAGTAACCTAAGCCTCATTCCTAAGGGCTCTGAACTCTTGGTACTACAATCCTTTTCACGTCAGGAGGGTTTCATGTGTCCGTTCACAGTTGCAGTAGGCAACAGAGTAGGAGGAGGCATCCAGGAAGATCACTTGGGTTCCACACACATTTCCTCTGTCCTTATGTGTAAAAGCAGCCCTAACTCTTCCTGCTGATCAAGGTCAACTACTCCTGCCAGTACAATGACTCGTGTCCAAACTTGCTGGTCCCTGGTACAAGGAGGTTGAGGTACCCAGGTGGCAGTCATAACTTATAGTTCAATGGGTCCTTTTCTGAGTTCCCTGGAAAAAGCCTGTACCCTTTTGGGGCCAGCATCTCCAATCCTGTAAAGCTCAGAGTTTTAGGAATGGGAAGTATGACATCCCCAGTGGGTCAGTGGGAGTAAGTAAGATCTTATTCCATTGTTTCAGAGTATTTCCTCCAAGCCAGTGCTTCAGCTGTGTCTTTGGAAGGCTGTGCCAGCATTCTGTGATGGTGGTTGCCTTGGATGGTGCACTATGTGATATGACCACTGAATGCCATGGCCTTGGGTCCAACTCCTACACTTCCTTAGGTATAAAATGAGTTGCCTAGTTGAACACTATGATTTGTAGGATTCCATGCCCCTAGATCAGGCATTTCTTATGCCGCTGGATAGTGGTGCTGGCTGAGACTCTACTGCCAGAAAGGCAAACCCATTCCCAGAGTAGCTATCTTTCCTGTGAGAAAAAAACTAATGACTTTTGAAGAACAGAAGGTGTCCATTGTCCACTGAATTGCCATCAAGTGGCCAAATGGTCTCCACCAGATGTAGTGTTATAGTGTTTTTCTGTTGCTTTCACTCTTATGTCCTTCTATATGCCTCTATTCCCTTGTCTTTGCATTTCTAGTTCCTCCCTTCCAGGCCCCTGACCATTGACCACTGCCCAGGAATCTATATATATTCTCACCCTGGGCGACTTCTCCTTCTATACAAAGTAGGTGATTACTTGCAGCTCCATCCATTGGGAAGATTTTCCATTTCCATTGTCTTTTGAGATCATTCCTGAAAGTGGCTATAATGTAACTGTGGTCTATTTTTGCCACGTATCTATGTACTAAGCCAACCCATCCACAAACCGAGCATGAGTCTTCTTCTTCTTCAGCTAGTCACATGGGACCACCATATAGCCTTTAACGCAAACTGGGGAGGGATTCTTGAACAACTGTTGCACTTGTTCAAGAACTTGGGTCACTTGTTTCATTCAACTTACTTGTGCCCTGTGGTCCCATGAGAGTTCGATTATACTTATAATGATCTACTGTTGGGCCCAGCTGTGATTTTATTACTTGGTGAATCCAAAATAACTCAACTTATAATCGACAGTTCTGAACATGGTCACTTGGTACCCAATGGTCAAGTGTTTTGTCTTTACCAGGGCCCAGTCACAAGCCAGGAACTATTTCTCAAAAGGTATATAACTCTCTGCAGTACCTGACAGGACCTTGTCCCTGAACTCCAGGTGCTTTCATTGTGATTCTCCCACGGGGGCTTGTCATAAGCACCATACTGCTTCTTTCTCACCCCTGACTCCTTTAACACCATAGGGTCTGCAGATCTTATGGTCGAAGTGGTGCACTATTTGCTCTGAAGCCAAGACCTGCTGCAGAGCCCTTTCTTGACTTGTCCTGCATATGATCATGACATTAGTGTAACAGATCAGTGTGATGTTCTGTGGGCTGTCCAAGTGATCCAGATCTCTTCAGACTGTATGAGTATTATGAGAGGACAAGAGAGTCAACATAGTCTTGATGTAAAACTCTCAGTGAATAAATATTGTTGTCAATTCCATGAGAATGACATAGTTTCTGACCCTCTTTTCTTTTCTTTTTTGAGTCAGAGTCTCACTTTGTCACCCAGGCTGGAGTGCAGTGGCACGCTGCTCACAGGCACCGCAGCCTCAACCTGCTGGGCTCAGGTGATCCTTCCACCTCAGTCTTCCAAGTAGCTGGAACTACAGGCATGTGCCACCACGCCCAACTAATTTTTTGATTTACTGTAGAGACAAGGTCTCGCCATGTTGCCCAGTTTGGTCTTGAACCTGCAGGCTCAGGCAATCCTCTTGCCTCTGCCTCCCAAAGTGCTGGGATTACAGGCGTGAGCCACCGCACCTGGCTTGCCCCTCTTTTCTAATTGGAATGAAAGATAATGCACTCACTCAGTCAATGGCAGCCTACCACACACCTACCATACTACTTGGTTTAGTTCATAATAGTGTACAGTCATTCTCCAGAATCAATTCCATTTCTGCAAAGGCCAGACTGATGAATTAAACAGAGATGTGATAGAGACTGTATCCTTTAGCACTTTAATTGTGGCATGAATCTCTACCATCCTTCCCTCTCTCCTGTTCCTAGGTATAACATTGATTTTTTAAAAAACTTTTTATTATACCTTCATTGCGGTAAAATTAACATACAATAAAATATAGTATGAACATATGCTGTCATTTACCTTGGTAAATATCTAAGAATAGAGAAATTGAATCATATGTTATTGTATGTTTAACTTTAAATAGTCAAACTAGTTTCCAAAGTGGTGGCACAATTTTATATTTCCACCACCAGTGTATGAACATTCCAGTTGATCCACATCCTTGTCAAGACTTGATATGGTCAGTCTTTTAAATTTTAGCCATTCTATAGTGTAAATTAGTAGCTCATTGTGGTTTCAGTTGGAATGAATGATGATGTTAAGCATATTTTCAGGTGCTTATTTGCCATCTGAAAAAATACCTATTCAAATATTTTGCTCATTTTCTTATTGGATTGTTTTCTTATTGTATTTTAAGAATTCTTTGTCTAGTCTGGATATAAGACTGTTTTACAGTGAGCAAATATATGCAAACCTACCACCAAAGGCCAAGAGAGCTGAAAAGCTGAAGAAAGAGGTTGACAAATCTCCTTCTCAGAAGGAAACATTTAATAAGTACTTATGAACAGAGGACATGTCTTGGGTGGTCATGAGATGGCAGATCCCTGCACCTGCCCTCTAGAAAATATTTTTTATAAAGCAAACTTTTTTTGGGTAAAACATATGTATTCTGTCATGTCTCAGACCCTCTTGTGACCACTGGGGAAGTTAAGTAAATATCTTTATGAGGGGTTATCTATGCTGTAGGCACTGTTTCCTGAAATTGGTTTAATTGCCTTGGTATGCAGGAGTCAAATACCAGTCATTATGATGGTTTTCACTTCAAGATGGTGTTACTCTTGCCATGCCACAGGCTGTTTTCCTATACAGGCTTTTATCAGATATGATATTTGGAAATATTTTTCCCAGTCTGTAGCTTGTATTTTAATTCCATATTTTTAAAATTTGCCATCTTGGCCAAGGTAGTGGACAATTTCAGAGATTTCTTCTTGGTCTTCCATTTTTACCCTACAGACCAGGGACTCTATATGTGTATTACTCCTGCCAAGTATATCAAGGCCAATTTTATGCTTAGAACTTGGGGCGTGACCACTGGATGGATCTGCAGAGCCAGTGAACTCACTATGAGCTAGACTTGAGCCAGGATTCCATTTATTACCTGGCTCCTGTAAGCCCCTATTCTAACAGAGGCCATGATGATGATTGGGTCTCTGAGTATTGATATCAATCAGACACTTTGTCCAACAGTCCTTGAAATTCCTGGTATCTCTTTTCCCAGTGTATAGTCACCTGAGGAAGTGAACATGAGTCCCTTTGGGGAAGGATTAGGGAAAGCATCACAATTTATACAAGCCATGGTATTGAAAGGTCTTTTCTCCTAGGGACCTGGCTGCCTCTTTAGTCAATGAGTTCCACATCGGAAAACTGGTTCAGGTCTGGAAACTGAGCAAAGAATTGTGACTTTTTATAGGGCAACTGCCTTCAGCCTTTTGATCTTCCTTTCTTACCTCTGTTGTTGTTATAATAGATTTTAAGCATCACCTTTGTGAGGCCACCTGAGAATGAGGGGGAAAGGGGTATTATCCCCAGGGATATTAACGAGTCCATCTCTGCAACCACCTCTCTTAATGTCAGCCCTAGTTTTGGGCCTGGTACCCAGGAGAGGACATAGGAGCAGTTCCTGAGGACACCCATTGTCTGAGTATATGTGTATAGGTATCTCTGCAACTTCTTTCAGTACAGTGTTAGCTCTTACTAGGGAAGAGTGGATCACCTCTGCAAACCAAGGGGGAATTCAGGGGATTCTGCAGCATCAGCACTCTTGAGGGCACCCATGTAGATGCCTTCATCTCGTGTTTCAGGGTCTCAGGTTTTCCCCACCTGGGCCCTGACCTTAGCATGGCTGAGCATTCAAATATCACTAGATCTCTGCTCCTGTAATAGATCTTCAGTCTGATGCTCAACGGTGTCTGCTCTTCCACTACAGGAGATAAAGTCTACTTAGATAACACAGAGGTCCTCCAGCTTTCACTATTGGCCATTGATTGCTTGTTAATAACCCCTGGTCTCTCATTATCCCTCTGTAGTGCATCCATACAACTTGGCAATAGCCAGCCAACTCTCTTGTCTTTGTAGATATTGTTCATCCCCTCCTCTAAACCTCTCAAATACCTCAGTTAGAGCACCTGCCACAGCACTTCCCTCCATTGGAATATCCTCCCAGGTCACCATTGGTGAATTCTTTAGCATTTGAGCTTGTGGACAGACTCCCTTGGCCTCACCTATCAACTAGGCTGGCACCCTCTTTGCTTGCAAAGCAGTGATTGAGCCAGTCCCTCTCGGTATGAATAAAAAAAGTTTGAATAAACAATTAACAAGCTTGGACTTCTGAACACAGGCAGAGCCCCACACTCAAGGAATCTTGAGTACTTACTAGGTACAAGGTGCTGTATTGAATTATCTCACTCTTCACTTGAAATGTGGCTACTGAGACTGAGGAAATTAATTTTTACTTGAAATTAATTATTTTAAATTTAAATAGTCACAAGTGGCTGGTGGCCACTGTATTGGATAATGCAGGTCTAGAGGCTGCATTCTTCAATTATTAAATCCCAGTAATAATCCAGATATCTTGATTTTTCCAGCACTTTATGGTTTCCAAAGCATTTTATTCCACTTCTGTTCTGTGATCCTTATAACAACCCCCTGGGGAAATGGAAGCTCAGAAAAAAGAAGGGACTTGTTCAAAGCTTCACAGCTGGAAGGGTCTTGCACCTGCCTACCTGGTCCCTGATCACTTCACTGCATTGACAGTCTCTACAAACCATGTTATATCTTCTTAAACTTACCCAAGTAAATGCTCATTCATTCACCTCTGGTGCATCCTTCCTTCTCCCCTTAAAGATCCTTAGCTCTCCCAGACTGCTGGGAGTGGTGAGTGCTTCCCAGTAGGAAGGATACATTCCAGGAGGAGTGATATTTCTGTTCTCATATCACTTGAAGCTCAGATCTCACCTCTGCCTTGAAATTCCCACCCCCTCACTTGCAATCTGATTATATTAGCAAAGGAATATTTTCTGACTTGCAATTCAGTAAGAACCCAATAAGCAATGGTTCTAGACATAGTCCCTCTTAAAAGAGCTTTCTACTCAACATCTACTCCAACACTATTTATCGAGTTCCTACTATCTCCCTGGCACTGTACTAGATGATTTAAAAAAAAAAAAAACACCACCACCACTCTGGGCATTTTTCAGACAGGATTTTGATTGTAATTTTATCCATTTCACACAGAAAAAAGGATCATACCTTATCCAAGGTCAACATTCATGAAAATCAGATCATTCAAAGTTGAAAAACAGTGAAGGTAAATGGTTCTAATTTATGTCACCCTTTTATAAATGGAAAACTCAGGCACAAGAAGGGTGATAACCTGCTCAAGGACACACACTAAGCACTGTTTAATTCCAAAGCTCATGCTTCTTCCAATTCCCTACATAGTAAGTGGTTCACCAGACCCTGATAAATGGACAACTGCCACTGTAATTATCAGAAGAAGAAGAATAGTAGCTACTATATATTAAGCACTGATCGTGGTCTGGGTACTAAACTGAGCACTATATGTATGTAACATTATTTCATTTAATCCAAACAATAACTCTATCGGGATAGAAAAAATAAAGATAATAATCTATCATTTTAAAATAATAATTAACAAAATATCTAAGCCAGCAGATAACCTATTAGGAAGAGAGAGAGAGAGAGAGAGAGAGAGAGAGAGCACAAATATACAAATAAATGATAAGAAGGAAAAGCTATAAAATACAGGAAGGAAATTAAAGAATAATAAGATACTGCTCAAGTCTAAGTTAATATGTATGTGAAAATTAAACAACTTACTCTTAAACAGCCAATAAATCAAAGAAAAAATCACAAGGGAAATTATAAAGTACTACGAGATAAATGAAAATGAAAAAGCAACATAAGAAACTTATTGGATACAGTTAAAGCAGTATTCAAAGGGAAATGTATAGCTGTAAATATCTATGTTTTAAAAAATCTCAAATTAACAACTTAAATTTATATCTTATGGAATTAGAAAATTAAAAGCAAACAAAACCCAAAGCTAGCATAAAGAAGGAAATAATAGAGATTAGAGCTGAGATAAACAAAATAGAGAAAACCAACAAAAGTTGGTTCAATAAATTAACAGACTTTTAGTCAGACTAATAGCACAATAATAAGACCCACAAATTGCTAAAATCAGAAAGGACAGTGGGAATATTACTACCAACCTTTCAGGAAAAAAAGGATAAGAGCATACTATGAACAACTGTAAGTCAACCAATTAGGCAGCTTAAATAAAATGGCAAATTCTAGAAATATATAATCTACCAAAACTGGCTTGAGAAGAAATAGATAATCTGAACATACCTATAATGAGAAAAAGATTGAATAGGTAATCAAGACCTCCAAACAAGGAAAAATCTAGGACCAAATGAACTCTACCAAACATTTAAAGAAGAATTAATACCAATCCCTCCCAAAGATTTCCCAGAAATAAAAGCAAACACTCATTCTGTGAGACCAGTACTACTCAGATACCGGACAAAGACACCACAAGAAAAGAAAACTACAGACCAATATCCCTTATGAATAGATAAGTAAAACACCTCAGCAAAATACTAGCAAGCCAAGTCAAACAGCATATTCAAATAATTACACAACATGACCAATTAGGATTTATCCTAGGAATACAAAAGTGGTTCAACATGAAAAGATCAATCAATGAAATATGCCACATTCATAGAACCAAGATCAAAAAGCACATGATTATCTCAACTAATGCAGAAAGAATATTTAACAAAATTCTAATGATTAAAAAAAAACTCAGTGCACTAGGAATAGAATGGAACCTTCTCAACAAATAAAAGTCATTTATGAAAAACCCACAGTTAATACCATACTTGATGATAAAAGAATGAAAGCGCTCACCCTAAGATCAGGAATAAGACAAGAATGTTTGATTTCACCATAGTTATTCAACACTGTACCAGACATTCTAGATAGAGTAATTAGGCAAGAAAAAGAAATAGCAGGCATCCAAATTGGAAAGGGAGAAAAAACTATCTCTACATTAAAAATCTCAAAGAATATACACTCACACTCTTATGCACTTACTAAACATGAATTCAGCAAAGTTACAGATTACAAGATCAACACACAAAAATCAGTTGTATGTCTATTCCAGCAATGATCAATACAAAAAGAAAACAGAAAACAATTTCACTTACAACAGTATCCAAAAGAAAAAATACCTAGGAATAACAGGAGGTGTAAGATTTGTATATTGTGTCAATTGAAAAACTGTGAGATCTGCCAGGCTCGGTGGCTCAGCCTGTAATCCCGCACTTTGGGAGGCTGAGGTGAGTGGATTGCCTGAGCCCGTGGATTCGAGACCCGCCTGGGCAAGCGAGACCTCATCTCTACAATAAATCAAAAAATTAGCCTGGCGTGGTAGTGCGCGCCTATAATTCCGGCTACTTGGAAGG